>CM055897.1:59011390-59301390 GCA_029582155.1 Panopea generosa
GGAGTAGTAAGTAGGCTTAATGCGGTTTATAAATAATCCTCGTTTCTTTTTCTTTAAACATGCATTTTTCCTTATTTTAGCGATGCGCTCTTTTTTATTTGAATGGCATTATTGCTGTATTTTGAACAGTTTGAAAGTATTGTTATGTCTAAATTGTAAATTATAAAAAAAACCTGATGCTTAAAAATTGAGGTATCATTTCGGAAGCCTATTTCCACTTTGTCAACAGTGTACACATTGAACAGGAAAAACACACTCTTGGATAACACATGAACCCTAAGTCATATTTTGGTAGTGTAGAGGTTGAAAAACAATAAAATCTAAGTTTCACCTCTTTGATTTGGGTCTCTCTATGAACGACAAGCATGCAAACCTTTTTGTTTACTAAAGAAAAATGTACAAAATAAATGGTGATCTTACAACCATAAGAGAGACTTCAGTGAGATGGCGATGATTCTCCAAAATGTCTATTGTAGGTAAAACAACCTCTTTTTTACACTGTCATGGTCTTAAATGTCGAATTGGCGTTATTTCCTGAATAAAAATGACCACATGTTGGCATATTTATGCCATATGAAAACATATATATGTGCATATTTACTATGAAATTTATGAAAATGTTTGAAGAATTTCTTTTTGAATGATTGAAATGTGCAACTTTTAGCATTTACACAGTGTTGAATATTTTTTTTTATAAGATGTCTTCAATATGTCATGAGACTGTGATGGTGTGAAATAATTTATTTGGATTTTAGGTTTTAAAATATTTGTGGGTAAAATAAGTGAAACACATCAAAAGTGCATGTTGGCCGGTATCTTGCACCTATATATATGACCATGCAGAAAATGATTGACAAAAAAATGACAAAACATTTAGTATTTAATGCCCGAAACTTGGCAGTATTATTGTAAATTGATAGTATTTACAAAAGAAAGAGGTAATTATACATGTAAACATGTAGACATAGTACCATCATTGCAAACAGAACATTGTTTCGTTGGGGTCGTCACAGAATGGCGATTATAAATACTCCGGTGTTATTTCTACATTTTCTTTATTTTAATGCTATTTTATTTATTTGAATGACATTATTGATGTAATTAAGCATATCTAAAGCATTATCCATTAGCATGGAAATTGGCAAACAATAAAATGTAAGTTTCACTTCTTTCATTGTGTCTCTATATGAATGACAAGCCTTCAAACTTTTTATTTAATATTGAATAAACAACAAAAACTCAATGACGGGCTCACACCTTAAGTACAGGTGTATATTGCTCTCATATTCAAGCCAACAAGGAAACATTTAGTATGGTTTACAAATGGCAAGTCGTCTTTATAAACGTTTACTTTTGACATAAGTGTATCAGTCTAGACAACGTTTACTATTGACATAAGTGTATCAGTTTTACCATCTAGACAACGTTTACTATTGACATAAGTGTATCAGTTTTATCAGTCTAGACAACGTTTACTATTGACATAAGTGTATCAGTCTAGACAACGTTTACTATTGACATAAGTGTATCAGTCTAGACAACGTTTACTATTGACATAAGTGTATCAGTTTTATCGTCTAGACAACGTTTACTATGACATAAGTGTATCAGTTGTATCAGTCTAGACAACGTTTACTATTGACATAAGTGTATAAGTCTTAACAACGTTTACTATTGACATAAGTGTATCAGTTTTATCGGTCTAGACAACGTTTACTATTGACATAAGTGTATCAATCTAGACAACGTTTACTATTGACATGAGTGTATCAGTTTTATTGGTCTAGACAACGTTTACTATTGACATAAGTGTATCAGTTTTATCGGTCTAGACAACGTTTACTATTGACATAAGTGTATCAGTTTTATTGGTCTAGACAACGTTTACTATTGACATAAGTGTCACAATTTTATCAGTCTAGACAACATTTACTATTGACATAAGTGTATCAGTCTAGACAACGTTTACTATTGACATAAGTGTATCAGTTTTATCAGTCTAGATTAACGTTTACTATTGACATAAGTGTATCAGTTTTATCGGTCTAGACAACGTTTACTATTGACATAAGTGTCACAATTTTATCAGTCTAGACAACGTTTACTATTGACATAAGTGTATCAGTTTTATCAGTCTAGACAACGTTTACTATTGACATAAGTGTATCAGTCCAGACAACGTTTACTATTGACATAAGTGTATCATTTTTATCGGTCTAGAAAACGTTTACTATTGACATAAGTGTAACAGTTTTATCAGTCTAGACAACGTTTACTATTGACATAAGTGTATCAGTTTTATCAGTCTAGACAACGTTTACTATTGACATAAGTGTATCAGTTTTATCAGTCTAGACTAACGTTTACTACTGACATAAGTGTATCAGTCTAGACAACGTTTACTATTGACATAAGTTTATCAGTTTTATCAGTCTAGACAACCGGACTTTACAAAGACGACAAATACGAAACAAGTCTTATCTCTCAGTTTTCATATCCCGGTCCCGATTAGCTCAATCTATGGATCGTGAGTTCGAATCCCCGCCCAGTAACAGTCTCCTTGATGATTGATATACGACATTGTGTCTCATTATCATTCGTCTCTCACCGCTGATTCAAGTGAGAAAGTTATCAGTTACTTGCGGGGATGGTGTGTGCTCGAGTACTGGTTAACCTTTCAGGATCGCAGGAAACAGTGGTTAGGTTAACTGATCGTCTGTTGGCCCTCGATGGCATGAAATGACGCTAAATATTCAATCAACCTTTTCATATTAAATATAACTTACATATAATTAGACTTGGTTTTTTTCTATCACACAGACGTAGTTGTCAGGATCAGGATAATTTCTCATCTGATAAATTGGTGCAAGCAAACTATGAAGCATGCACAGTATGAGTATACGAGGAAACAAACAATTGGCCCCAAAATAGAGGTTAGAATTGTCGTCATGAAAATGTTACAGTTCTATTCAGAGGTGCACCTTAGTAAAAGGATTTGCCTTTGAAAGTAAACTATGAAGTCACAGCAACAAACGATTTTATAGTATAAAAGTACGGAACATTGAAAAGAAACACATGTATGACGCACTTAACACTGATTGAGACTAAAGTGACTTTAGGAGAACATCCAGTCCAAAGGTAATATACAATCTGTAGTTTTTGGAATAGAACAGGATAACAAATATTTTTTGTTCTTTTACAATATCACGTATATTTGCATGGTAATAGTTTCCATTCTCGAACAGACAAAGTGTTTGTTACATTTAAATGTGTTGTCGTTTTGCCTTCCAAGTGTGATCCTGGCCGGTATTCGCCAGAAAGGCACACTTTGTGATATGTGTCCTACCGCTGTCGTCTTGGTGATATGTGTCATGCCGCTGTCGTCTTGGTGATATATATCATGCCGCTGTCGTCTTGGCGATATGTGTCATGCCGTTGTCGTCTTGCCGTTCTGTTATCCTTTCATCTCTGCTGGACAACACTACATAGCACAGTCCTGTCTTGACTGTAAGGATGACGAAACCACGTGACATTTTGGTATAGTGCACGGCCGGTTTTCGAAAACAAAGAATTCGTTTCAGGTAAGTAAGTTCTTACTATTCAACATATTTTTGGCAAAAAGAGAGCTTTAATGCATAGAAAACACATACATTGATAGTTATCTAAATAATATATTCAGTACATTTGTCAAATACATCGATCAGCTAAGCTAGTAATATTACACCCTCACGGTATCACTCATGTTGAGGGCTATATTTATATAATTATGCACTTTGTTTCATCGAATATGTTGAGTGCTAAAAAAGTTATAAAGTAAAGCTTACTAATTTTTAACCATTATTAAGAAATTAACTATGTTCGATACTATACTAGAACGTGACAAGGGTTCACTACCACGAATATGTACCATTAATCTATTAGTACCAAATATCTAAACTTTATACATGTATGATGCAGATTTTTGGGTTGTTCTATTTTGCTGGTCGTGTCAGGTTTGGTACATTTACATCGATACATTTCACGATTTACACGTGTTTCATTCAATCTGATCTCCTTGGCTTTTATGCTACGCAATAGACTTCTGGCATAATAAGGCGCCATTTGAAACTACTTTCAGTCACATGATAAAATAAAATGACGGGCCCCTTATGCCACTTTATCTACATGTACGTTGAACATATAAACGTTGGTTAATCAAGACTGATATTTTAAATTTCTCTATAAACACGACACATGTTGAGTGTATAAATAAACAAGAAATGTCACTGTTAAGTGTCACATGCCCCCCAACATATCATGATGTTATGTTGATCATTTGTAGCAAGTGTCATTAAAATTCATCTATGCATGACAAAGTTACAGGCCAGAAACGAAATCTCACATAAACTCAAAGTGTTGTCAAACAAACTGAAATTGTGACCTTGACCTTTGAGGTACAGGTGTGGGTCTTACTGGCAACACGTCGTCATGTTCTATTGATAATTTGTTGCAAGTATCAACAAAATCCATCTATGCATAACAAAGTTACAGACCGGAAACGAAATACCGGACGGAAGGACGGACGGCCGGACGGACGGACGGACGTTCTGGTGGAAGTGATGTTGTGGGGTGCAGTTTTTATATGTCATAAAACATCTTTTTTTTCATAAACAAAACAAAACCTATTTTCTATCTAACCCTAATGTCACAAACCTTGAGATCCAACCGTAATGACACTAAAAAGAATGAAAAAAGGTGGGGAAAAAAGTAAAAGAAAATTGTGAAAAATAAAATTAACCCCACAATGCCATTTGGACGGGTTTTCGCACTTGTGGGGTGAACATTGCATCCCCACAAGTACCAAAAAAAAACCACAATGCCATTCTGTACTGGCAACGCAACCCACAACTGCCGCTCGAGACGTACGGACGGACAGACGGACGGATGGAAGCTGAGATTACTATATGCCACCCAAAAAAATTTTTGGGGGCATAAAAAATCGATATAATAACACCATATATTCAACCTAATGACGGATACATAATGTGTTACTTTCGCGCAAATGAACTTGTAACACGTTGGTGTATTCTAGAACTATACACGAGGTGTATTATACGGAGGATACGGAAATACCCGATGTTTCACGATCGGTGTTTCATTGACATGTTATTTAAAGACCTGGATGTCACATTTAAATTACAGTATTTCAATACTGACAAGTACTCGTGTATTTGTAGGATATTAATCCGACTTTTTTATTTTGACATTTGTTTCGAACTGTGCGTAATTGTAAATGTATATTATTTGTGACCATATGTGTATAATCAAGTGAATATGCAATTTTAGCAGCGGTGTTTTGAGCACATACCAATTTGTTGTTATGTAAGTGATTGACACACTTGAATCACGTGTACCTGGAAACAATAGTTGCTGTGTTATGTAAGAGCATCATCGTATAGAGCCATTAGTGACCTCTGAATAGCATCGTAGTTGAAAAAAAAAACATCTTCAATTTCTCTATCTGTAAGGTCAGCGAATATAAAAAGTGATGGTAGTTTTTATCTGTTTTGTGTAGAAGAACCATCGTTCAAATATAAACTGCACTATTGACGTCATAGTTGCTATTGTACTAAGAACGCGACACGAGCGGAAACAGCGTCTATATCATTTTATTACAAGGAAACAGTTCAGCGTCTCACCAAAACATATCCATTTAGGACGTAGTCTCTCATTCCCGGCAATCCTTCCACGTAATTATTAATAAAGATTCGGTTACCGGGAACCATTAAATAGATTGGGTCCATCAATGAATAATGTGCGTCGTCTGGTCCAGTGTATTTTGGTGACGGGTTCTATTGATGTAGGGCATATCGGGTGACCGTCTATTGAGGTACGAGGTGTGTCCACTGGGTGAAGTAGACAGTTAAATTAAGGGTTTCAAACACCATATGCGGTTTGTTGACATTATATGGAAAGGAGAAAAAAATAACAATTTAAGACCTTGATAATATCATTAGCATAATGAAAAAGAGAAATATTAAATATATTATAATTAAATGTTATATACATTCAAGACATTGGTATTTCATTACATAGTGGTTTACACGCTGTTTCAGTATCTCTTACCCCTCACCGCCGAAGTTGTGGGTTTGAATCTAGCTCGGTCCAAAAGTTTTGCTCAGTTTTATTATGAGGCCCTTAAAGAATAATATAACCAGATACTTGTTAAAAAATAAATAAATAAGTTTCCTTGTTTTAACAAACTGGTCATAGATAGACAGTACATATGCATCTTTGTACATTTTCATTTTGTTCAAAGAGTGGAAAACTACATTAACATTATGTTAATGTCGAAGTAGAGTCGTTAATAGAACATTTAAACCCTATACTCATGTACCAACATTGCTAAGCATTTGAGGAATTGCAAAAAGCAGTCCGAAGTCGTTTTAATATGTGTAAGAAAAACAGATATTGGAATATATGATTATAATAAACCAAATGTATACACGTTCATAGAACTATTGAATAAACATAACAGACATTTTCTCGGGTTATTTGTTAATTTTAACAGGTAGACAAAAATTGTACATAAAAATTAACATAACATTGACATTAATTGATTAATGACTAATTGCTGACTGATTGTTTGAATCAAATGCTTGGCTCATAACTCGTGTTACTTGTTACTTGTATTATTATGTTGCCATACATTTAGTACATATTTTGATTTATATGTGGCGATGAGATATGTAAGGGTACATCTATTGACCTTCTGTATTCTAATAATAAAACGTTAGAAGTAAATCGAAATACATTGTATTTGTCGACCGGCCTACCTGGTGTGTGGTCGCCTCATCAATATACGGCCCATTGACTCCATAGGGGTATCACACTATCAATTAAATGCTCTCCGTTTACATGTTAAAATTGCTTTCAATAAGTCAGTATAAAATCATCAAATAAAAACTAATAACACGGTTTGTTGAATCTTCCATTAGTAGCAAATGCACGTGTTCACGACAAGCCGTCAAACGATAAATTATAAATCTCCAGACGAACAAAACGAGACAGACGACAGAATACACACGTCGTCCTTCTTTGAAAAAAATACCTGCATAAATATAAAAACTAACAGTAAAATATAAAATAGATACTCAAGATAGCGCCAGTCACCTTGGCAACGGTAAAGGCAAGGACGAAGACGAATGCTAGCGCAACGGTCAGAACGACAGCAACTGCTACGGTAACGGCAAGGACGACGGCGACTGCTACGGTACGGCAAGGACGACGGAGACTGCTACGGTAACGGCAAGGACGACAGCGACTGTTATGGTAACGGCAATGACGACGGCGATGCTACGACAACGGCAAGAACGACAGTGATTGCTACGCCAACAGCAAGGACGACAGCGACTGCTACGGCAGCGCCAAGGACGACTGCGAATGCTAGCGCAACGGTCAGAACAACAGCGACTGCTACGGTCACGGAAAGGACGACAGCGACTGCTACGGTACGGCAAAGACGACGGAGACTGCTACGACAACGGCAAGGACGACAGCGACTGTTATGGTAACGGCAATGACGACGGCGATGCTACGACAACGGCAAGGACGACAGCGATTGCTACGGTAACGACAAGGACGACAGCGACTGCTACGGCAACGGCAAGGACGACGGCGAATGCTAGCGCAACGGTCAGAACAACAGCGACTGCTACGGTAACGGAAAGGACGACAGCGACTGTTATGGTAACGGAAAGGACGACAGCGACTGCTACGGTACGGCAAAGACGACGGCGATGCTACGACAACGGCAAGGACGACAGCGATTGCTACGGTAACGGCAAGGACGACAGCGACTGCTACGGCAACGGCAAGGACGACGGCGAATGCTAGCGCAACGGTCAGAACAACAGCGACTGCTACGGTAACGGCAAGGACGACAGCGACTGTTATGGCAACGGCAATGGCGACGGCGACTGCTACGGCAACGGTAAGGACGACGGCGATGCTACGGTAACGGAAAGGACGACAGTGACTGCTACGGCAACGGCAAGGACGACGATGACGTCTCACACCACTATTACATTTCCCATAGGGCTCCATTTTAACATTTATGTCCAAAACAGAGTGAAAAATTGAATTCTGCAGCATGTGTCTGGGCTCAAATTCTTCACTGGTTCAAGATATGCAATTATAAAAAAAAAAGTATACCTTGACCAGGTTGTTTTTTTTTTTTAATTCAATGCTTTTGTGAGACCTATTAATTTCCAGAGTAATAATATGTCAACTATTCGCCCTAGATGCGGTTCGAACCAACAATTCTGAAATGACACAGAATTGTCCAGAAAGCTGGTATCAGCATCAAATTTTCAGTGGTGATTTCTTAAATACTGACCATTCAACTCATGCTAGCAAAAAACAAAACATTGCAGTACAAAGCCCTAACAAAAGAAGAAAAGAGAACTAAAGTTTTATTTCTACTTCCTTCATCTATAGGTCCGGAGTACTCAAGCGAGATAATAGTGGTGTGAGTCCATGAATGCTAGCGCAATAGTCATAACAACAGCGACTGCCACGGTAACGGCAAGGGCGATAGCGACTGTTATGGCAACGGCAAGGACGACAGCGACGACCTTGCCAATGATAAGAGCAACAACTATACCTAAAATAAATGGACAACGACGATGGCAACGACAACCGCAACTACATTGACAATAATATGGGCAATGATTACGACATCATCAATGCTGAGGTCAACGACAACGGCGATGACAACGATAAGAAACACATATAACGACACGGCAACGTAATGGCAAAGGAAACGGAAACAATGAGAGCAATGAC
This sequence comes from Panopea generosa, assembly GCA_029582155.1. Taxonomy (NCBI): domain Eukaryota; kingdom Metazoa; phylum Mollusca; class Bivalvia; order Adapedonta; family Hiatellidae; genus Panopea; species Panopea generosa. Next base: position 59,020,217 of record CM055897.1, read on the forward strand.
ATGGATAACGGCAACGGCGATGACAACAACAGCATGAAATAGAACACGAGCAATACGTATAACAGTATCATTAATGATAACGGTGTTAAGTGTCAGTTGCATCACTAGCAACAACAGTAGCAACAACACAAAGATATTAGGGTAAACAACAATCGCATATTTATAGGCCTAACACAATATTTGTTAAAATTACTTTATTTTTCCATATCGCCATGCCTACAAGTAAACTCTTAACTGATGTCCCTACAGCAAAACGTTGGCAACCAACTGGTGCGTGTTTAAGTTTCATAACTAAAATTTATGTTTTATTTTCTCACCCTCCTCCATGTAATCTATCAGCATACTTCTGCCTCCTTGCAGTGGCTGTATATCCCGGAATCTCCGACATCTGGGTTCAACGTTAGCTTCTAACACATTGACACCTGCTTCACATACGGACTAACACATGAAAATAAATTGATATGGCATTAAAAAGAAAATAACTAGTAATTTGAGCAAAAGAGTTTAGACTCGTAAAACACACACTAGAGGACACCCACGAGTTCCGGTTTTCGTATTGCCTTTCCCGCTGTAATTGTGGAGAAACTTGAGTGTATCATCAGTTAATTCGGTTATATGTTATACATTGCCAATGCAGTTAATAAAAAATAAAACAGGTTCAAGGTAGTAACAAGAAATGAAAATGCTTTTATTTTCCATTGTATTATTTAAGCTTCTCGATGATTTGCCTCATCTAATTTTGAATACAATTTTGCATTAAACTTATTTTTAAATGTAAGGATAGGTACTGCGTTTCTGAAAGTTCTTTCAAGTATTAGAGAAAACAAAATACACCTTTACTGCAACATAAAACTTAAAAAAATGAAATGATATATTATATATCATTTACATGTATAAACGGGAATAAATTGTTTTATTTCATTTCAATTGTTTACACAATGTTACTATTTCATAATCAATTAGTACTAAGTCTTGTTCTACTCTTGTCATATCGGTACTGAGTAGATCGGGGACATTTTTTATGATTTAAATTAATTTCTTACATAAGAATGATGTAGATATATACGGATTTGACTTTGAAACGTTAAAGTACGTATAATTAAACATATTTAAGTTTCAAGTTCTTGAAAAGAGTAAAAAAAATACAATAACGTACTATAATAATAATAGCGACCAGATGATTTTAAGTTAATATGAATGTAATGTCACAGCGATCTTAGAACTCAGATTTCTTAAAATTGCCATATTTTCATTTTTTTGTTATACTTAGCCATGAATGCTATATTGATTTTTGTTATTAAACTTAGCCATGAATGCTATATTAATGCAGTTCGTGTGTAAAAGCCATTACAGCCCTACATATTTAGTAAATTGTATGCTTTTAAAGACAAAATACCACAAAGTTTCAGAATGATTATTATTATTATTATTATTATTATTATGAATGTAAATGATATCTGAAACCAGTAAAAATACCTCCAACATATTATTACTGACAAGGAAGCTTGTTGAGACACCTTTATACTTCCCGAAAGCTATCGTTATTATATATAATAAGCAGTCTGTATACAAATGTCGTTATTATATATAATTAACAGTCTGTATACAAATGTCGTTATTCTATATAATGAACAGTCTGTATACAAATGTCGTTATTCTATATAATTAACAGTCTGTATACAATTGTCGTTATTATATATAATTAACAGTCTGTATACAAATGTCGTTATTCTATACAATTAACAGTCTGTATACAATGTTCGTTATTATATATAATTAACAGTCTGTATACAATTGTCGTTATTATATATAATTAACAGTCTGTATACAATTGTCGTTATTCTATATAATTAACAGTCTGTATACAATTGTCGTTATTCTATATAATTAACAGTCGGTATACAAATGTCGTTATTCTATATAATTAACAGTCTGTATACAAATGTCGTTATTCTATATAATTAACAGTCTGTATACAATTGTCGTTATTATATATAATTAACAGTCTGTATACAAATGTCGTTATTCTATACAATTAACAGTCTGTATACAATGTTCGTTATTATATATAATTAACAGTCTGTATACAATTGTCGTTATTATATATAATTAACAGTCTGTATACAAATGTCGTTATTCTATATAATTAACAGTCTGTATACAATTGTCGTTATTATATATAATTAACAGTCTGTATACAATTGTCGTTATTCTATATAATTAACAGTCTGTATACAGTTGTCGTTATTCTATATAATTAACAGTCTGTATACAAATGTCGTTATTCTATATAATTAACAGTCTGTATACAAATGTCGTTATTCTATATAATTAACAGTCTGTATACAAATGTCGTTATTCTATATAATTAACAGTCTGTATACAATTGTCGTTATTCTATATAGTTAACAGTCTGTATACAAATGTTGTTATTCTATATAATTAACAGTCGTATACAAATGTCGTTATTATATATAATTAACAGTATGTATACAAATATCGTTATTCTATATAATTAACAGTCTGTATACAAATGTCGTTATTCTATACAATTAACAGTCTGTATACAATGTTCGTTTTTATATATAATTAACAGTCTGTATACAATTGTCGTTATTATATATAATTAACAGTCTGTATACAAATGTCGTTATTATATATAATTAACAGTCTGTATACAATTGTCGTTATTATATATAATTAACAGTCTGTATACAATTGTCGTTATTCTATATAATTAACAGTCTGTATACAATTGTCGTTATTCTATATAATTAACAGTCGGTATACAAATGTCGTTATTCTATATAATTAACAGTCTGTATACAAATGTCGTTATTCTATATAATTAACAGTCTGTATACAATTGTCGTTATTCTATATAGTTAACAGTCTGTATACAAATGTTGTTATTCTATATAATTAACAGTCGTATACAAATGTCGTTATTATATATAATTAACAGTATGTATACAAATATCGTTATTCTATATAATTAACAGTCTGTATACAAATGTCGTTATTATATATAATTAACAGTCTGTATACAAATGTCGTTTTTCTATATAATTAACAGTCTGTGTACAAATATCGTTATTCTATATAATTAACAGTCGGTATACAAATATCGTTATTGTATATAATTAACAGTCTGTATACAAATGTCGTTATTCTATATAATTAACAGTCTGTATACAAATTAACAGTCTGTATACAAATGAACAGTCTGTATACAAATGTCGTTATTATATATAATTAACAGTCTGTATACAAATATCGTTATTCTATATAATAAACAATCTGTATACAAATATCGTTATTCTATATAATTAGCAGTCTGTATACAAATGTCATTATTCTATATAATTAACAGTCTGTATACACATTAACAGTCTGTATACAAATGTCGTTATTATATATAATTAACAGTCTGTATACAAATATCGTTACTCTATATAATTAACAATCTGTATACAAATATCGTTATTCTATATAATTAACAGTCTGTATACAAATGTCGTTATTCTATATAATAAACAGTCTGTATACAAATGTCGTTATTCTATAGAATTAACAGTCTGTATACAAAAATCGTTATTATATATAATTAACAGTCTGTATACAAATGTCGTTATTATATATAACTAACAGTCTGTATACAAATATCGTAATTGTATATAATTTATATTCTATAAACATATATCGTTATTATATAAAATTAACATCCTGTATACAAATATCGTTATTATATATAATTAACATGCTGTACACAAATATCGTTATTATATAAAATTAACATCCTGTACACAAATATCGTTTTTATATATAATTAACATACTGTACACAAATATCGTTATTATATAAAATTAACATCCTGTACAGATATGGCGTTATTATATATAATTAACACACTGTACACAAATATCGTTATTATTTAAACTAACATGCTGTACACAAATATAGGTATTACATATAATTAACATCCTTTATACAGATGTCGTTATTATATATGATTGACATTCTGTACACACATATCGTTATTATATATAATTAACAGTCTGTATACAAATGTCGTAATTATATATAATTAACAGTCTGTATACAAATATCGTTATCATATATAATTAACAGTCTGTATATAAATGTCGTTATTATATATAATTAACAGTCTGTATACAAATATCGTAATTGTATATAATTAACAGTCTGTATACAAATATCGTTATTGTATATAATTTATATACTATAAACATATATCGTTATTATATAAAATTAACATCCTGTATACAAATATCGTTATTATATATAATCAACATGCTGTACACAAATGTCGTTATTATATATAATTAACATACTGTATACAATTATCGTTATTATATAAAATTAACATGCTGCACACAAATATCGTTATTATATATAATTAACATCCTGTATACAGATGTCGTTATTATATATAATTAACATCCTGTATACAAATATCGTTATTATATATAATTAACATGCTGTATACAGATGTCGTTATAAACATGCTGTATATAAATATCGTTATTATATTAACATCCTGTATACAAATATCGTTATTATATATAATTAACAGTCTGTATACAAATATCGTTATTAGATATAATTAACATCCTGTATACAGATGTCGTTATTCTATATAATTAACAGTCTGTATACAAATATCGTTTTTATATATAATTAACATGCTGTATACAAATATCGTTATTATATATAATTAACATCCTGTATACAAATATCGTTATTATATATAATTAACATCCTGTATACAGATGTCGTTATTATATATAATTAACATGCTGTATACAAATATCGTTATTATATATAATTAACATACTGTATACAAATATCATTATTATATATAATTAACATACTGTACACAAATGTCGTTATTATGTATAATAAACATTCTGTATATAAATATCGTCTATGTATAAAATTGTTTTGCAGTATACCATTTGTGAGAAATGTGTCTAAACTAATATCATTATTTGATGATCATGCATTTACATCAACCACATCGCAGCTGCAGATCCGACGTTCGTCGCAGATGTACAGTAAGTTTCCAAAGCCCATAATTTATGAAATACCTCATCAAAATTTACGATTGTGAATATTATAAACTTGAAGAAGTCATAAAAGTTATTGCGCGCATATTAAAATCACAAAATAACATGTTCATGACTGCTTACTAGTTTCCTATTAAATGTCAGTTTAGTCGTGCTATCAAGGGGTATATCTTTCATTTTATCATCGATTCTTTATAAATTAGCAAGAGAAAAAACGATTGCGTTGAAATGTTTGAGAGGTGAGATTTATTCAAATTATTTACTTGACATCTCGTGTAGTTTACGAGCAGTTGCGTTAACCCGTCTGATATCTCATTATAGCATCTATTCTCTTATAAAGTAGCCCCCTTTAACTACCACCCAAGTTGAGGCAACAATCAATCTACGGTTTAGTGTTTTCTTATTACCGCCAATGTGTTACCTCGTAATAACAAGTAATTATTGCCAGTAATAATCTCACTTACGTGTAACACGTCACATGAGTGAGGCCCGCTGCTCCATATTGGCCCCGTCATCCATTTATGATATGTTTTAATTTTAATTGCAGATGGAAAAGGTCATGTAAGTGTTTGTTAGTTGGTGCCCTTCTTTAATATGACACGTGCGACATGTGTTTTCGTGACATTTTATGTCATTCAGATTATTTTTAAAAAGATGTTGAGATAACTAACATTTCATAAAAGTGAAATCAAGCAACTTTGTTTTCATTTTTGTATTGTGAACCAAATTTATATGATTTCCTTTTTTATCTTCCTTTATTATAACGCCTGTACCCCTCAATCCGTGCATACCCGAGCTGAACTATAATGGAGACCTTGTGATTTATGGCCGCTTTAAAAATGCATAACGTGAATATGTTATGTTTTGATTTTATTTCACAAAAGGCTTGCCTTACGTTTATAATCGAGATTTATGTTGTATTTAAAATTATGGTGCATGAAGCCGACATACAACAATTCATTGCAGAATTGAAATGACTTAAATTTGAATAGTTAATGATATTCAATAATCGGATCAGAGAAATTTATATAAATATCTAATGAAGAGAGAATGTAACTTGCCAATGGACACTTCATTCCAAATTTATTGTATCATAATATAAACTGTCCTTGATACTTATTAAGGATTTAAAAATACGACATAGGTCATTTCATGTAACGATTGTCAATCGCACAAAATATGTGAGTTACGTTTTGCTTTTATCACATGACCTACAGGTGCAGCAGGTAATCCACTAACTATAAACTATAGCATGGGTCATTACCGTTACAGGTCAGCAATTGTTGATCAACATCCATAACGGTCCAGGTCGGACATCAACATTCAATACAGACCCCGGGTGGGCAACCGTAGATCCACATTAAAATGAAAATGGATAGTTTCCTTGAGGAGGTGTAGGTGATATATTGTATATATTTCTCCTTGAGGATGTATTGGTGATATATTGTATATATTTCTCCTTGAGGATGTGTTGGTGATATATTATATATATTTCTCTTTGAGGATGTGTTGGTGATATTTTTTATATATTTCTCCTTGAGGATGTATTGGTGATATTTTGTATATATTTCTCCTTGAGGATGTATTGGTGATATATTGTATATATTTCTCCTTGAGGATGTGTTGGTGATTTTTTGTATATATTTCTCCTTGAGGATGTATTGGTGATATATTGTATATATTTCTCCTTGAGGATGTGTTGGTGATATTTTGTATATATTTCTCCTTGAGGATATATTGGTGATATATTGTATATATTTCTCCTTGAGGATGTGTTGGTGATATTTTGTATATATTTCTCCTTGAGGATGTATTGGTGATATTTTGTATATATTTCTCCTTGAGGATGTATTGGTGATACATTGTATATATTTCTCCTTGAGGATGTGTTGGTGATATACTGTATATATTTTAATAAGAAATAAAAGCTTGGGGTTCTTATTGTAATCAAATCTTAAGAAACTGTATAATCCAACTGAATTTCATTTTTATATTCAATAAAAAAAAATGCAGTTGCAGAAAAGTATCAGGTTGCATTTCAATGGCGACACAATGTTGCTGTGCTAGTCAAGTTGTCACGTTTTCCGCAAGTTGCGTGCGCTTATACAACATATTCACAACGCTCCTATTCCAACAATTAAATAAAAATGGCAGCATAATGTGTCGACGTCGCTTTTAAATATAAAAAATGATAAAATAATATTACGTTTTTATCTGAAACAAAATATAATATAAACCTTGATATTGAAAGCCCAAGTTTTCATTAAGTGATGAGCAACATCATACTAATGTGACCGGGAAGCTTGTCGGACTGTACAAACATTTAACTAGTCTAATGGTTATCGTCGCCTGATGAAAACTCTCAACGTTGTGCTTCCAATCCCCTTAAATTAGATCGCTTCATGTGTCGAACCTTCATGAGACGTGGACTTAAATGTAACGAGCAAAGTTTATATGAACCCGGAAGGAGGTCTACTTACTCTGCACGTGATTCATGTATGTTTATATCTCATGAACTTTAAACAAATTCATTTAATTCCTTAATCAGACAAAACATTTCTATCATAATCGTCATCATTAGTATTTCCATCCCCAATTAAGCAACACGTAATACTATACAAACCAGGCGGTACTTACCCAACACACGTGCTAATTCAGGCATCTTGGCAACATGTATCAGTACACATTCATCTCCTCCGGCTGAGCGGGTTGAAGTACCGAATTAAGGTATATTTCCTAATCTGCAGTTCATTTGTCTCTTATTACACTTTTATTATATACTAAAGTGTCTCCAATTAATTCAGTATAAACGTGGTAGGGCAATAAAGGCGTCAATGAAAAAAACACACGAAATTACTAAAATACTAAACTTAGAACGGGAATCTTGTATCTGGCAGTATTTCACTAATATAATTTCACAGTTATAACTGAATGGGTTTTCTCCTGTGTGTAGTTAAGCACTCAAAAGTATTCGTTATTGTGGAAAGAGAATTTCATAGTACAAAGAAAACGACGTACCCATGAGAACTGTACATTAGTATAATTATGCATGCATTTACAGAATGCCAGATTTTGATTTAAAGTTATTTATTTTACATCGATTGTGAAACAAGTTATTACAATTAAGACACATTAAGGTCGACTTCTAGCTCAAGGGCACCACACATAGTTTTGGCAGAGGATTGAACCCGCGACTCTCCGATGCTCTACCACTGGACCACGTACTCACAAAATAATCTAAAATAAATCGCTACAACACAATCATTTGTATGCACGTGAGATTTAAAATACAAACGTCGCTTCAGTCAATAACAATTTTTTAAAAACAGCCTACTACTCGCAACTATAAGATTATGTAAAACCAGAGTACAGGAAGTATGAGTGTACTGAATATGTTGCGCGAGCCATTGCAACGCACATATATGAGGCATATGTGTTGTGTTGCGTTCAGTTAAATCGCTTCTTTTTATTTTGAACTTACTTTAATAAGTGCCGGTGTATCTCGTTTTTATCACGTGACTATTCTTTAGAAACAAATTGAATTTTCTTGAAATCTGTCGGTTCTATATTTTGATAGCAAAAACCCGAGTCTATAGTCCAAAAGAGTTACACTGTTTAATATTGTATTTTATTCATAATCAAGGCTCTATCAAAGCATGTGACATATAACAAAAAAAAGCACAATGCAAAGATAATTAACAGTTAAACAAATAATAATAAAAATAATATCTAATACAAACATGTACTGGTTGTACACATTGGAATTGAGAACGAGTTTCGGTAGACATATTCACTTACATTTCTACAAAATAAAATGCAAGTTTGAGTGGAGACATTCACATACATTTCTACAAAATACATTTCTACAAAATAAGATGCAAGAAAAGATATTCACATACATTTCTACAAAATAAAATGCAAGTTTGAGTAAAGATATTCTATAAGCACAGTTAATAAGCATATCATATTTAACACAGTTTGGATTTATTAAAGTAAAAAGTACCGATATATATTTTCTCCTTTCCGCAGTAAAGTGTTTACTTTGAAAAAAAAAAGGATAACATTTCACTTCTTAATAAATCGTCGTCACATAAGTGGCAAGTGTTTAGATTTCATTCCATGAAATAATGACATTTCTTTATCGGAAATATATGGTTCATACACCTGAATTTGCACAAAACATTAGCAAAACTCATAGAAATATTTCAACTGCTATTCTACGTTTATACATACGATAAGTATAACATTTACCAAACGTTTGTAAATTATTCTACCAGCTTTGCAAGAACAGATCATTAGATTTTAATTGACATGCTTTTAAACACCAATGCTTTGAGTGGATTTTGATCCAACCAAAAAATTAGTTACCCCACACTGCTTAATGCACCATACACCTTAATCAAGGCTACTTAACACTACACAACACAAAATATGACGTGTGCACTATTGTTTTTAATTTTATCACCTTTGCTATGCAAAATCTTACACCAATACTTAAATATAATGCTTTTGATCTATGACGTTAATGTTCTCAAACCTAGCTAATCACACATATTACAGAAAATAGACCATTACTTTTAAAGTTAATTGCAGCACTTTCTGCTAAAAATAACCGTATCATCGACATAAAAGAGCAAAAACAACTTGCAAAAAAAAACAACACAACTTGTGATCACTACTAAGAGCATTCATCACAATGTCTGATAAAACTTTGATAAGGCTTTATTTTTTTTTCTTTCAAAACATGTGTTAGATCATTAAGAAAAAAATAAAAAAGTAGAGTACATAAAGTCTCCCCTTGACAAACACCAGTTTGACTTTCCGACAATGTGATGGCATTCTTTTTACATGATTTTGCATTTAATTTATTATACACATTATAGATACGTTTTAAGCATTTATCATTAAAATCTGGACTTTACAGCTTCTGCCGTAGAGCTAAACTGTTAACAAGTCAAACGCTTTTTTGTAATCTTTAAATGAACAAAACAATGTTTTGTTTCTTGCCAATTACACGTCAACTGTCATTTTCAAGGAGTAAATATGATGCCATGGTAGTTATCAGAATTATGTACATTATATTTATTTTTGTATACTGGTTATATTAAACTTTTACATTTCCAGAACCAAGAACAATGACTTGTTGTTTCCTTTTAAATTTTCTAATGTTCATTTAAGATCTTATGAAAAGCAGAATGTGATTTATCATGTTTAACCAATGAAGTGTTTTAGTATTTCTGTTTCAGTAAGATGTGAGTTTAATTCAATATTTTCACAAGTGACATTGCCAATATTAAAGTCTTGCAGAGAATTCCAGACTCAGTTTGTTAAAATACTCGACAGTTGCTTCACTTGTGTTTTCTTACACTTGAATATTTGTTGAGTAAACACCAATAAGATTTAGGATTTAGAAGTCCTCTCGTTTGTAGAATTGATATATGATTTAAACGTTTTGTTTATTTGTTTTTTATAACGTGTACTGCTGTTGATCATATCAATATATTCCCATTAGATTTTTTTTCTAAAAACTATTTTTTGAGATTATAATTCCCATAGATTTAATTTTTTAAAATTATTTTTTGTGAATATTTTGTTGTCTCAGTTATTGACATATTTCGTCAAAGCAGGTTTTTTTTAATTTAGGTTTTGGCAAATGTTTGATGTTAATAATATTCTTTTTAATAAGATTACAATTCTTGGCTGCATGGACAGTTACAGAAGGTCTTTTTATAACCTCATCATCATAGTGCTGCTTTCATGAACAGCTTGTAAAGTAAGTAAAGTGTAGTAATTGGTTAACACAAAACGCACTTTAAAATTCGTCATACATTCTTTATCCCGTACTGGTTTATATGAAATAATGCCATTTCCATCGTCAATATTCGCGTCATCGGTACTCGAAATATTGTCAATTTGTGCCATAACATCTTGATCATTAGTATTGCTTAATTATGTAACATAATGAACATCTTACAATATAGGATCATACTGCATACTATAAAAACGCGTCACTGTGCCAAAATCTAAGCCCGATAATAAAACAGAATCAATCTGTATCACGAGCGCAATTACATTTGCCAATATGAGTATAAAATATAAAAACGACCAGACGGAAAACCAAGGTAAACATTCAATTTACCGCTTCTCGCGTTAAGATAGCCAATACTATAAAATATACAGTTTCAATGTCTACAATACGCCTTTCTAACCTATTCAAATGTCTAAGGAGTTATACGAAGAGCTTTCTGGAGGTATGCATACAACACAACATTACAATCAGTGTTTTTTAAGTTTAAACCAAATCAATTTCTCATTTCTGCAATCCAAAAATACAGTATTGCTTTAATATTCATTGTAATCACAACATCTAAGTCGCCAGACCTACACTTACACAAATCTCTATTAAAACCGTTAAAGCTATCCAGGCATGGTGATACCATCAATATATCACGTTTTGTTTCAGCTAAACAACACATATTATAATGCTTAACAAAAGTTATAAATTAATTCGGTTATCAATCCACCAATATTTATAAAACAAACTTTTTAAACTATGAGACTCACCAAGTGATTGCTAAGTGTGGGTTGTTATTTATGTTCTCTACAATAGTATCGCTTATGTTAATTGCTACACCATTCTAACTGCGACGTGTCCATATGATTTTATTCACTGTTACCGACATCTGTACGATTGTACATTGTTGACGATTGTATGGTCCCCCAATTGGATATGGACATACCAGAGGTAGTTCACAGAAGAACATGTCGCCTTGTACATGACCTGAAAGCCACGGATTTTTGATAAGAGGTTACAAGTAGATGTCAGGAATTATTTCTTCTCGCTGAGTGTAGTAAACAACTGAAATTCATTGTCGGATGAAATTCTTAATGCAACTTCACTGGATATTTTCAAAAACAAAATAGACAGAGCATGGTTGAACAGAAAACTTACCTTATTTGAATAAGCAACCTTATTTTTAACTTTTAACTTATAAACCATTTTAATACGCACCGTCAGCAAGCTAGAACTAGAAATATATGTTTATTAAGAAGAGCAGGTAAACAGGCTTGTCTTTCGACTTGTCATTGCGATAGGAGGTATGAGGTACCCTCATATATTTAAAAGAATATTTTTCTACAGAGGTACCCGTTTTACATGATACCCTGGTTTATACAGATGTACCCGTTTTACATGTTACCCTGGTTTAAACAGAGCTACCCGTTTTACATGTTACCCTGGTTTATACAGAGCTACCTGTTTTTTATGTTACCCTGGTTTATACAGAGGTATCTGTTGTATTATTTACCCTGGTTTATACAGAGGTACCCGTTTTACATGTTACCCTGGTTTATACAGAGGTACCCGTTTTACATGTTACCCTGGTTTATACAGAAGTAACCTTTTTCATGTTACCCTGGTTTATACAGAGGTACCCGTTTTACATGTTACTCTGGTTTATACAGAGGTAACTGTTTTACATGTTACCCTGGTTTATACAGAGCTACCCGTTTTACATGTTACCCTGGTTTATACAGAGGTACCCGTTTTACATGTTACCCTGGTTTATACAGAGATAACCGTTTTACATGTTACCCTGGTTTATACAGAGCTACCTGTTTTTTAATGTTATCCTGGTTTATACAGAGGTACCTGTTGTATTATTTACCCTGGTTTATACAGAGGTACCCGTTTTACATGTTACCCTGGTTTATACAGAGGTACCCGTTTTACATTTACCCTGGTTTATACAGAGATAACTGTTTTACATGTTACCCTGGTTTATACAGAGGTGCCCGTTTTACATGTTACCCTGGTTTATACAGAGGTAACCTTTTTACATGTTACCCTGGTTTATACAGAGATAACCGTTTTACATGTTACCCTGGTTTATACAGAGGTACCCGTTTTTAATGTTACCCTGGTTTATACAGAGGTACCCGTTTTACATGTTGTCCTGGTTTATACAGAGCTACCTGTTTTACATTTACCCTGGTTTATACAGAGCTACCCGTTTTACATGTTACCCTGGTTTATACAGAGATACCCGTTTTACATGTTACCCTGGTTTATACAGAGCTACCCGTTTTTCATGTTACCCTAGTTTATACAGAGGTACCCGTTTTACATGTTACCCTGGTTTATACAGAGATAACCGTTTTACATGTTACCCTGGTTTATACAGAGGTACCCGTTTTTAATGTTACCCTGGTTTATACAGAGGTACCTGTTTTACATGTTGTCCTGGTTTATACAGAGGTACCCGTTTTACATGTTACCCTGGTTTATACACAGCTACCCGTTTTACATGTTATCCTGGTTTATACAGAGCTACCCGTTTTACATTTTACCTTGGTTTATACAGAGCTACCCGTTTTACATGTTACCCTGGTTTATACAGAGGTAACCTTTTTCATGTTACCCTGGTTTATACAGAGGTACCCGTTTTCATGTTACCCTGGTTTATACAGAGTTACCCGTTTTACATGTTACCCTGGTTTATACAGAGGTACCCGTTTTACACGTTACCCTAGTTTATACAGAGGTACCCGTTTTACATGTTACCCTGGTTTGGGGCGGTTATTCGATTTACGTTAGTTTGAACAGCGACGTTATAATGAACTTCCTTGTAAACTAACTGTAGAAGTAAGTTGAGATGTACTGTAAGAGTGGTTTGAAAAGAAGACATCATTCCATTAGGTGTAAAATTAACTTAAAGCAAAAGTGAATATAAGCATTTGGCCCCATCAATGCTGTCCAGTAAATACATAACAATACATTATGTTAGCAATTCAACGTTTTCTAATATACACTTATTAAAATGAGAAGTTACTTAGCCCGTTAGTTAGGTGGAACCTTCTTCATATCATTGAATTTGAAGTATAGGAATTTTCCAACAATAATATGAAGAAGAAAAATACATGTTTTCTCAGAAATTAATCATCGGAGCTCGAGTAAAGGTATTTCACCAACAATAGTATTGGTGAACTTGAACGATTACCAGTCAGGGCTACGGCCGTGAGAAAATAAATGAAAATTATAGACTTCAGCTTGTTGTGTCACATGGACCACTAGTCCTGTTGGGGGACTAAACAATCGTCAACAATGTAATGAATAACAAAATACACATTACCCAATTATCCAAAAGCAACATTGTTTCATTTTACAATAGTAAAGGACTTAGATCGGGTGTCCGTTACAGCACATCAAAGACGGACCATCTTTTAAACATAAACTTTCCACCGTCGGACACGCCTCCTGTATTCATATTGCGCAGATCTTGTTTTATTTATTCGGTGTTACGTTCCTCACTATAGAAAATTTAATCGACACACTGTCGGTGTTTTGATTTATGACTGCAGAAAATAGTGTCGTAAAATGTTGGAAAAATAGATCACGACATCGATACAGTTTACGGTGGTGTAACAATGGGATTTTGTATACGAAGCAGACGGTCAGCTATCCTGCTTCAGGTTTTAAAATCGATGTTAAATTATTTCTGTAACTTGATCTTCATCTATAAATAGATGCAGGCTGTATATTATATACATGTCCAAACCCTCACATTACGGGTTTATGTAAAGTAATTTGATAATATGAAATCGGTAAAACCTTTATATAAGGCGAACGCAGCTGTTTTAGGTAATAGTAATAGTGTATAATTACATTGCAGGCGTCGTTCGTACGTTAATATTCATGATACGGATATACCATGTATATAATGTATTTTATTGAGATATATTGACACACGCACATTTAGGTGACCTATGGGACTACCCGATATTGTGGTAGATGGATATTTAACATACGGTTATGGCAAACAAAGTATACAATGACATAATTACAACTTGCTTCTGCAAGCAAGCAAGCTCCTAGAAATTAGGTTAAAGGGTATGTTTTAACTCCAACATGGAACTGTAACGACTTCATTGTTACATGTGTAGTTAAACAAGTAAATGTCACATAGGCTACGAGGCAGAAAGATAATAAACACATGTTGTATATTTAACTGGTGCAATGTCACTACCGACCTAGCCATCGAGTATCATATATAAAAGCCGGGTTGATCCGACTCCAAACCTCCCCAAGTTTCACAAGATAATATAAACTAAACAAGACTAGTCCCATCTGACTACCCTATTAAATAAGCTGAATATTCACGAGTATAATTAGGGTAGAAAAAAACCCGGATATACAGGCTCTGATAGGCAAGTACATAAAAAGATAACATCGCAATCATCAACCTCATCATCATCATCAACTTGACTGTCATCCTCCTCCGCCTCCTCCTCCTCCTCCTCCTCCTCCTCCTCTTCACCATCATCATCATCCTCATCCTCATCCTCATTCTTATCAGCAGAAATATCATCATCGTCATCATAGTTATCATCCTCATCGTCGTCATCATCATTATCACCATCACCATCATCGTCATCGTCGTCGTCATTATTACTGGTATTGTTATTACCGTAGTCATTATTATTATCTAATATTTGTCTCATAATCATTATCAGCAGCAACGTCATCATTACTGGTATTGTTATTACCGTAGTCATTATCATTATCTAATATTTGTCTCATAATCATAATCAGCAGCAACGCCATCATTACTGGTATTGTTATTACCGTAGTCATCATCATTATCTAATATTTGTCTCATAATCTTATATCAGCAGCAACGTCATCATTACTGGTATTGTTATTAACGTAGTCATCATCATTATCTAATATTTGTCTCATAATCATTATCAGCAGCAACGCCATCATTACTGGTATTGTCCTTACCGTAGTCATCATCATTATCTAATATTTGTCTCATAATCATTATCAGCAGCAACGCCATCATTACTGGTATTGTTATTACCGTAGTCATCATCATAATCTAATATTTGTCTCATAATCACTATCAGCAGCAACGCCATCATTACTGGTATTGTTATTACCGTAGTCATCATCATAATCTAATATTTTTCTCATAATCATTATCGGCAGCAACGCCATCATTACTGGTATTGTTATTACCGTAGTCATCATCATAATCTAATATTTGTCTCATATTCATAACCAGCAGCAACGTCATCATTACTGGTATTGTTATTACCGTAGTCATCATCATCATCTAATATTTGTCTCATAATAATAACCAGCAGCAACGCCATTATTACTGGTATTGTTATTAACGTAGTCATCATCATAATCTAATATTTGTCTCATAATCATTATCAGCAGCAATGCCATCATTAATTGTATTGTTATTACCGTAGTCATCATCATTATCTAATATTTGTCTCATATTCATAACCAGCAGCAATGCCATCATTACTGGTTTTGTTATTACCGTAGTCATCATCATAATCTAATATTTGTCTCATATTCATAACCAGCAGTAACGTCATCATTACTGGTATTGTTATTACCGTAGTCATCATCATTATCTAGTATTTGTCTCATATTCATAATCAGCAGCAACGTCATCATTACTGGTATTGTTATTACCGTAGTCATCATCATTATCTAATATTTGTCTCATAATCATAATCAGCAGCAACGCCATCATTACTGGTATTGTTATTACCGTAGTCATCATCATAATCTAATATTTGTCTCATAATCATAACCAGCAACAACGTCATCATTACTGGTATTGTTATTACCGTAGTCATCATCATAATCTTATATTTGTCTCATAATCATAACCAGCAGCAACGTCATCATTACTGGTATTGTTATTACCGTAGTCATCATCATTATCTAATATTTGTCTCATATTCATAATCAGCAGCAACGCCATCATTACTGTTATTGTTATTACCGTAGTCATCATCATTATCTAATATTTGTCTCATAATCATTATCAGCAGCAACGCCATCATTACTGGTATTGTTATTACCGTAGTCATCATCATTATCTAATATTTGTCTCATAATCATTATCAGCAGCAACGCCAGCATTACTGGTATTGTTATTACCGTAGTCATCATCATCATCTAATATTTGTATCATAATCATAACCAGCAGCAACGCCATCATTGCTGGTATTGTTATTACCGAAGTCATCATCATAATCTAATATTTGTCTCATAATCATTATCAGCATCAACGCCATCATTACTGGTATTGTTATTACCGTAGTCATCATCATTATCTAATATTTGTCTCATAATCATTATCAGCAGCAACGCCATCATTACTGGTGTTGTTATTAACGTAGTCATCATCATTATCTAATATTTGTCTCATAATCATTATCAGCAGCAACGCCATCATTACTGGTATTGTTATTACCTTAGTCATCATCATAATCTAATATTTGTTTCATAATCATTATCAGCAGCAACGCCATCATTACTGGTATTGTTATTACCGTAGTCATCATCATAATCTAATATTTGTTTCATAAGCATTATCAGCAGCAACGCCATCATTACTGGTATTGTTATTACTGTAGTCATCATCATAATCTAATATTTGTCTCATAATCATAACCAGCAGCAACGTCATCATTACTGGTATTGTTATTATCGTAGTCATCATCATTATCTAATATTTGTCTCATATTCATAATCAGCAGCAACGTCATCATTACTGGTATTGTTATTACCGTAGTCATCATTATTATCTAATATTTGTCTCATAATCATAACCAACAGCAACGCCATCATTACTGGTATTGTTATTACCGTAGTCATCATCATAATCTAATATTTGTCTCATAATCATAACCAGCAGCAATGTCATCATTACTGGTATTATTATTACCGTAGTCATCATCATAATCTAATATTTGTCTCATAATAATAACCAGCAGCAACGTCATCATTACTGGTATTGTTATTACCGTAGTCATCATCATTATCTAATATTTGTCTCATATTCATAATCAGCAGCAACGCCATCATTACTGTTATTGTTATTACCGTAGTCAGCATCATTATCTAATATTTGTCTCATAATCATTATCAGCAGCAACGCCATCATTACTGGTATTGTTATTACCGTAATCATCATCATTATCTAATATTTGTCTCATAATCATCAGCAGCAACGCCATCATTACTGGTATTGTTATTACCGTAGTCATCATCATCATCATCATCTAATATTTGTCTCATAATAATAACCAGCAGCAACGTCATCATTACTGGTATTGTTATTACCGTAGTCATCATCATTATCTAATATTTGTCTCATATTCATAATCAGCAGCAACGCCATCATTACTGTTATTGTTATTACCGTAGTCATCATCATTATCTAATATTTGTCTCATAATCATTATCAGCAGCAACGCCATCATTACTGGTATTGTTATTACCGTAATCATCATCATTATCTAATATTTGTCTCATAATCATCAGCAGCAACGCCATCATTACTGGTATTGTTATTACCGTAGTCATCATCATCATCATCTAATATTTGTCTCATAATCATAACCAGCAGCAACGCCATCATTGCTGGTATTGTTATTACCGTAGTCATCATCATAATCTAATATTTGTCTCATAATCATTATCAGCAGCAACGCCATCATTACTGGTATTTTTATTACCGTAGCCATCATCATTATCTAATATTTGTCTAATAATCATTATCAGCAGCAACGCCATCATTACTGGTGTTGTTATTAACGTATTCATCATCATTATCTAATATTTGTCTCATAATCATTATCAGCATCAACGCCATCATTACTGGTATTGTTATTACCGTAGTCATCATCATAATCTAATATTTGTCTCATAATCATTATCAGCAGCAACGCCATCATTACTGGTATTGTTATTACCGTAGTCATCATCATAATCTAATATTTGTCTCATAATCATTATCAGCAGCAACGCCATCATTACTGGTATTGTCATTACCGTAGTCATCATCATTATCTAATATTTGTCTCATAATCATTATCAGCAGCAACGCCATCACTACTGGTATTGTCATTACCGTAGTCATCATCATAATCTAATATTTGTCTCATAATCATAACCAGCAGCAACGCCATCATTACTGGTATTGTTATTACCGTAGTCATCATCATAATCTAATATTTGTCTCATAATCATTATCAGCATCAACGCCATCATTACTGGTATTGTTATTACCGTAGTCATCATCATTATCTAATATTTGTCTCATAATCATTATCAGCAGCAACGCCATCATTACTGGTATTGTTAATAACCGTAGTCATCATCATTATCTAATATTTGTCTCATAATCATTATCAGCAGCAACGCCATCATTACTGGTATTGTTATTACCGTAGTCATCATCATAATCTAATATTTGTCTCATAATCATTATCAGCAGCAACGCCATCATTACTGGTATTGTTATTACCGTAGCCATCATCATTATCTAATATTTGTCTCATAATCATTATCAGCAGCAACGCCATCATTACTGGTATTGTTATTACCGTAGTCATCATCATTATCTAATATTTGTCTCATAATCATTATCAGCAGCAACGCCATCATTACTGGTATTGTTATTACCGTAGTCATCATCATTATCTAATATTTGTCTCATAATCATTATCAGCAGCAACGCCATCATTACTGGTATTGTAATTACCGTAGTCATCATCATTATCTAATATTTGTCTCATAATCATTATCAGCAGCAACGTCATCATTACTGGTATTGTTAATAACCGTAGTCATCATCATAATCTAATATTTGTCTCATAATCATTATCAGCAGCAACGTCATCATTGCTGGTATTGTTATAACCGTAGTCATCATCATAATCTTATATTTGTCTCATAATCATTATCAGCAGCAACGCAGGAACTATGGGACACTCGACGTTTCTATTTTGCCAAGCATCTTTTTGTGTGCTTGGTAACGTAAAGACGGAGACCTAAACTGAAGAAAATCGAACGAATTTGCTCCCGCCCAGATCAGCATTTCCCCGAACTATCTATGGTATTCCACCGAACATTGTCTCGATAAAATGTACGTCAAACACAACTTTCCACTAATTAATATTGCACTATCTCGTCAGAGACCGATACTGGCCTCGGGTGATACACTGAAAGCTCGAGTAACCAAAGTGACATTTAAGACGGTAAATCAACCCCGGTGCGTTGATACTAAATTAAAGTTGTAAATGATCAATGGTATATTATTTACCACCATATCAGGTGCGCTCCTCCTGCTATCGCAAATGTGTGAATAAATCATATTTCCGTGTAGTTCCTATTTTGCTCATCATTATAATAAACCATAAATGTGAAATATGACGAGAGATAAAGCCAGTCTGACATTCATCCGGGACTTTATCATGACAGCATCACATAGTTCGAGCGCTGAAAGTAATAAAATGTAAATTTGTGGAGAGAAATTATTGTGAATTAATTGTTAGTATTGACAAAAATCCGCCTTATGATTTATTACGAATATATAACGCACGGCGTTTTCAGTAAGTGTCTTAACTTTTTTTTCTTCAGTTTTATCAAAGTGTTTGCACTTTTTTAAAATATATTTCTCAATCTCAGTCACCTCTTCTGAGAAAAGTAAGATGCGTCCGAATTAATTTCTAAACAGTACCTGTTAAAATGATAGTTTGCTATTAACATGTCTTAATTATTTATGATTTAATTAAGCAGGCCAGCAATAAAAACAAATAACGTGAGTATCAATGCAAATGGAGATAATGTTGTCATAAAAATTCAAACAATAACTCGTAGTGCAGGTATGCTTTAATTAATCACCAAAAAGTTTGAACTGTAATTCGAAAGACATGTCTATTCAACACATTCACTAAGCACAGATTCGCTGTATCACGTGATCAAAGAATAATGTTCTCACAGACGACAGTCCCGTCAACTCGCCAGGTCGTCAATACATGCGGACTCATTGGAGCCAATTTTGTTTGACTCAACATTATGTTATAGGTCGGATATGTCGTCCCGGCACAGAAATAACAAACTCCCCCTAATGTTCGTACTTTGTACCACGGTGAAACCAGCACATATCTTTTTGCCGATCGCATCATCTCAACCCTATCTCGCGAACGACACTGTGATAAATATATCATAATAAAGAACGTATCAAATTGAATAGACCTCCCAAAGTCACAAAATCAACATCACTCCGTGAAATGTAGTAAAGTGAACAATATGATATTGTCTGAGGCATATTCATACGGAGCTGTGGGTGTAATGTTGTCATTTTTACCCGTAAATAAAAGTGTCATTGTACATGATTTATAATTGCATTCAGACAGTCTTCGAACATGTCTTTTGGGTGAATCATACCGTGATTGATTGGTTGTAAACTCATTTGATATACATATTTCATGATATAAAATAAACAAGGCTGCGTTTGTTTCTTGTTTTATTTTTATTTTTAGACGCCTGTATTTATACAGTAGTCTCTTTCTCGCTATCTCAGCTCTCGCTCTCTCTAGTTTTCATGTAATAAATTATCTGGTTGTGTGCAGTATTTTATTTTAATTTGATATAACATTAAGTAATATTGCGTCTGATATGATTTCTAAAATTTATTATATAAAATATAATTATGTTAGAAAATATTACAAAAACATATATGTGCAGTCGTTCTCCTGTATCGTGTTGTTCTATTTGTGAATGTGGTATAAGCTTGTGTATGAAATGTCATTGGTGGTCTTATTATTATTGTTTTAAACTGTAGGTAGTTATGCTGTTCGCATTGTATTGAATAAACAAAATTGAAATGAATTGAATTTGTTGCATGTTTTATTTTGTGACATATTTGCTGGATGTAGTTCTCTTGTACTAAAACGAAATATAGGTGAGTCTTTCACTAATATCTCCGCTATTAAGCGATTCTATACCACTGTACTCATGGGAGATGTTGGACAATGGCTTGACCAGTCCTTCAATTTAATTAACAAGTGTAACGCGTGATTAACCTTAATTATGCACACAAATAGAGTTATAATGAAAAGAAAACTCGCCAATAGCAAATTATGCTAATAAATAACGTCTGCCATAATTACTGTCTGTGACTTGTGACCACGTGATAATATCTGACCCGGTGACAAATGTCTACAATTAAGTTTCTGTGACTCGTTTCCACGTGATAATATCTGATTGTCGATCTACATGTGCTAAAGTTTGCATTTATAGAATTAATAGTGGACTGAACAAAACTGATCGAACTATAATGTTGATTTCAAATAATGTTCTCTTATCATTTATTTACACTAAAATATCATAAGATCGTATTATAAGTAAAATACTAACATTTAAAAGCATACTTCCTAAAATTGGTTCATAATTTGGACAAACCTTATTGAGTGGTATCAGCAAGGTAATACAGTTTATTATTATATAGATTCGGTTACATTGAGTTATACACATCTCGTAACATCGTCAGAAGACTACTAAATATAACACCCTTCCTCTAAATTGTTTAAACAATAGTGATTTGGTGTTATATAACTAAAGTACAATGCTGATTTGTTGAGGCAATGCTGTTGAGCAGTTAAGTCTGCAATAGTACATTATTTATTTGTTGAGGCTATGTTATAGAGCTGTTATAAAACTGATACAGTATACTATAGTACAGTATGGTTTGTTATTGCTATGTTATAGAGCTGTTATAAAACTGATACAGTCTGCTATAGTACAGTATGGTTTGTTTAGGCAATGTTTTTGAGGTGTTTTAAAGCTGATACAGTTTAGGCAATGTTTTTGAGGTGTTTTAAAGCTGATACAGTCTGCTATAGTATAGGCAATGTTTTTGAGGTGTTTTAAAGCTGATACAGTCTGCTATAGTACAGTATGGTTTGTTGAGGCAATGTTTTTGAGGTGTTTTAAAGCTGATACAGTCTGCTATAGTACAGTAAGGTTTGTTTAGGCAATGTTTTGAGTTTTTTTAAAGCTGATACAGTCTGCTATAGTACAGTATGGTTTGTTGAGGCAATGTTTTTGAGGTGTTTTAAAGCTGATACAGTCTGCTGTGGTACATTCTGGTTTGTTGAGGCGATGTTTAGAGCTGTTATAAAACTGATACCGTCTGCTATAGTATACAGGTTAAAATGCCACGCATGTTAAACGTACGTTAAACGTATGTTAAACGTACGTGCCAAAACATACGTTTACATATAAATAGTACCACGCGCGTTTAACATACGTTTCTGGACATACGTTTAACGTATGTTAAACATATGTTTAACGTACGGTCAAAACATATGTTTTCATATGAATAGTACCACGCATGTTAAACATATGTTTAACGTACGTTTAACATACGTTAGAATACGTACTTTTTTCATATAAATAGTACCACGCATGTTAAATATCCGTATAACATACGTTACAATACGTACATTTTTCATATAAATAGTACCACACATGTTAACTAAAACATACGTTTAACATACGTTAGAATACATACATTTTTCATATAAATAGTACCAAGCATGTTAAACATATTGTTAATGTAAGTTTAACATATGTTAGAGTACATACGTTTTTCATATAAATAGTACCACGCATGTTAAACATATGTATGTAATGTGTATTTAATAAACAGTTGAATATGTATGTTTAAACTATATATAAAATGTATGAAAGTTAAAAGTAGATTTGGTGTTTGTTTATCCATTTTAAGTGTTTTTTGTTAAAATTAGAAAAAATGACGCACCATTGGCCCTAGTTGGGCAGCTGATAGAGTGCATACTATCCTGTACACAGGTAAAAATGCCACGCATGTTAAACATATTAACGTACGTGCCAAAACATACGTTTACATATAAATAGTACCACGCGCGTTTAACATACTTTTTTGCCATACGTTTAACGTATGTTAAACATATGTTTAACGTACGTGCCAAAACATACGTTTACATATAAATAGTACCACGTGCGTTTAACATACGTTTCTGGCCATACGTTTAACATACGTTACAATACGTATGTTATTCATATAAATAGTACGACGCATGTCAAACGTATGTTTCCCATGCGTTTAACATATGTTCCAATACGTACGTTTTTCATTCAAATAGTACCACGCATGTTAAACATACGTTTGAGTACATATTTTTTCTTTGAAATAGTACCACGCACGTTTAACATATGTTTCTGTAAACGTATGTTTAACGTGCGTTTCTGATTATCATATGTTTCTTTACGTATGTTAAACGTATGTTTTGAAACGTATGTTAACCAAAACGCATGTAAAACATACGTTAAACGTATGTTTAACATATGTTCGACAAAACATATGTTAAACATACGTGGCATTTTTACCTGTGTACATTCTGATTTGTCGAGGCAGTGTTGTTTTGCTGTTGAAGGGATTTGATACAGTCTGCTATAGTACATTCTGATTTGTCGAGGCAGTGTTGTTTTGCTGTTGAAGGAATTTGATAAAGTCTGCTATAGTACATTCTGATTTGTCGAGGCAGTGTTGTTTTGCTGTTGAAAGGATTTGATACAGTCTGCTATAGTATTCTGATTTGTCGAGGCAGTGTTGTTTTGCTGTTGAAAGGATTTGATACAGTCTGCTATAGTATTCTGATTTGTCGAGGCAGTGTTGTTTTGCTGTTGAAAGGATTTGATACAGTCTGCTATAGTATTCTGATTTGTCGAGGCATTGTTGTTTTGCTGTTGAAGGGATTTGATACAGTCTACTATAGTACATTCTGATTTGTCGAGGCATTGTTGTTTTGCTGTTGAAGGGATTTGATACAGTCTGCTATAGTTATCTGATTTGTCGAGGCATTGTTGTTTTGCTGTTGAAGGGATTTGATACAGTCTGCTATAGTACATTTTGGTTTGTCGAGGCAGTGTTGTTTTGCTGTTGAAAGGATTTGATACAGTCTGCTATAGTATTCTGATTTGTCGAGGCAGTGTTGTTTTGCTGTTGAAGGGATTTGATACAGTCTGCTACAGTACATTCTGATTTGTCGAGGCAGTGTTGTTTTGCTGTTGAAGGGATTTGATACAATCTGCTATAGTATTCTGATTTGTCGAGGCAGTATTGTTTTGCTGTTGAAGGGATTTGATACAGTCTGCTATAGTATTCTGATTTGTTGAGGCAGTGTTGTTTTGCTGTTGAAGGGATTTGATACAGTCTTCTATAGAATTGTGATTTGTTGAGGCATTGTTGTTTTGCTGTTGAAGGGATCTGATACAGTCTGCTATAGTATTCTGATTTGTCGAGGCAGTGTTGTTTTTCTTTTAAAGGGATTTGATAAAGTCTGCTATAGTATTCTTATTTGTTGAGACAGTGTTGTTTTGCTGTTGAAGGGATTTGATACAGTCTGCTGTAGTATTTTGATTTGTTGAGGCAATGTAGTTTTGCTGTTGAAGGGTGTTGATACAGTCTGCTATAGTACATTCTTATTTGTCGAGGCATTGTTGTTTTGCTGTTGAGGGGAGTTGATACAGTCTGCTATAGTACATTCTGGTTTTGTTGTGGCAGTGTTGTTTTGCTGTTGAAGAGTTGATACAGTCTACTATAGTATATTATGGTTTGTTGAGGCAGTGTTGTTTTGCTGTTAGAGAGTTGATACAGTCTGTAATAGTATATTCTGGTTTGTTGAAGCGATGTCATAGAACTGTTAAATTGATACAGTCTACTATAGTACATTATGGTTTGTTGAGGCGATGCAATAGAGCTGATAAAGAGTTGAAACAGTAAGATACATTTCGTTCCGGTTTGTTGAGGCGATGTTTTTTTTGCTGTTAAATAGTTGATACAGTTTGCTATAGTACATTCTGGTTTGTTGAGGCAGTATTGTTTTGCTGTTAAAGAATTGATACAGTCTGGTTTGCTGAGACGATGTTATAGAGCTGTTAAAGAGTTGATATAGTCTACTAAAGTACATAATGTTTTGTTGAGACGATGTTATAGAGCTGTTAAAAAAATTGATACAGTCAACTATAGTATATTATGGTTTGCTTAGGCGATATTATAGAGCTGTTAAAGAGTTGATACAGTCTACTGTATTACATTCTGGTTTGTTGAAGCGATGTTGTAGAGCTGTTAAAGAGTTGATACAGTCTACTATAGTACATTATGATTTGTTGAGGCGATGTTGTAGAGCTGTTAAAGAGTTGATACAGTCTGCTATAATATCATATGGTTGTGGAGGCGATGTTATAGAGCTGTTTAAGAGTTGATAATTCTACTTTAATACATTATGGTTTTTGTTGAGGCAGTGTTATTTTGCATTTTAAAGAGTTGATACAGTTTGCAATAGTACATTATGGTATTGTTGAGGCAGTATTGTTTTGCTGTTAAAGAGTTGATACAGTCTGGTCTAGTACATTCTGCTTTCTTGAAGTAGTGTTGCTGTGCTGTTAAAGATTTGATACAGTCTACTATAGTACATTCTGGTCTGTTGGGGCGATGTTATAGAGCTGTTAAAGAGTTGATACAGTCTACTATAGTTCATTATGGTTTTTGTTGAGGCAGTGTTTTTTTCATTTTAAAGAGTTGGTACAGTTTGCTATAGTACATTATGGTATTGTTGAGGCAGTATTGTTTTGCTGTAAAAGAGTTGATACAGTCTGGTATAGTACATTCTGCTTTCTTGAGGTAGTGTTGCTGTGCTGTTAAAGATTTGATACAGTCTACTAGAGTACATTCTGGTTTGTTGAGGCGATGTTGTTTTGCTGTTTAAGAGTTGATACAGTCTACTATAGTACATTATGGTTTGTTGAGGCGATGTTATAGAGATGTTAAAGAGTTAATACAGTCTACTATAGTACATTATGGTTTGTTGAGGCGATGTCATAGATCTGTTAAAGAGTTGATGTAGTCTACTTAAGTACATTATGGTTTGTTGAGGCGATGTTATAGAGCTGTTAAATTGATACAGTCTACTATAGTACATTCTGGTTTGTTGAGGCGATGTTGTTTTGCTGTTTAAGAGTTAATATAGTCTACTATAGTACATTATGGTTTGTTGAGGCGATGTTATAGAGCTGTTAAAGAGTTGATACTGTCTACTATGGTACATTCTCGTTTGTTGAGGCGATGTTATAGAGATGTTAAAGAGTTGATACAGTCTGGTATTGTACATTCTGGTTTGTTGAGGCAGTGTTGTTTTGTTGTTAAAGAGATGATACAGTTTGCTATAGTACATTCTGGTTTGTTGAGGCGATGTTGTTTTGCTGTTTAAGAGTTGATATAGTCTACTATAGTACATTATGGTTTGTTGAGGCGATGTTATAGAGATGTTAAAGAGTTGATGTAATCTACTTAAGTACATTATGGTTTGTTGAGGCGATGTTATAGAGCTGTTAAATTGATACAGTCTATTATAGTACATTATGGTTTGTTGAGGCGATGTAATAGAGCTGTTTAAGAGTTGATCTAGTCTACTATAGTACATTATAGTTTGTTGAGGCGATGTTATAGATCTGTTAAAGAGTTGATGTAGTCTACTTAAGTACATTATGGTTTGTTGAGGCGATGTTATAGAGCTGTTAAATTGATACAGTCTACTATAGTACATTATGGTTTGTTGAGGCGATGTAATAGAGCTGTTAAAGAGTTGATACAATCTGGTTTGTTGAGGCGATGTTATAGAGCTGTTAAAGAGTTGATACAGTCTGGTTTGTTGAGGCGATGTTATAGAGCTGCTAAAAAGTTAATGCAGTTTACTATAGTACATTATGATTTGCTGAGGCGATGTTATAGAGCTGTTTAAGAGTTGATACAGTCTACTATAGTACATTATGGTTTGTTGAGGCGATGTTATAGAGCTGTTAAAGAGTTGATACAGTCTACTATAGTACATAATGTTTTGTTGAGACGAGGCTATAGATCTGTTAAAGAGTTAATACAGTTAACTATAGAACACTATGGTTTGCTGAGGCGAGGTTATAGAGCTGTTAAAGAGTTGATATAGTCTACTATAGTACATTATGGTTTGCTGAGGCGATGTTATAGAGTTGTTAAAGAGTTATTACAGTTTACTATAGTACATTATGGTTTGTTGAGGCGATGTTATAGAGCTGCTAAAGAGTTAATACAGTTTACTATAGTACATTATGGTTTGCTGAGGCGATGTTATAGATCTGTTAAAGAGTTGATACAGTTTACTATAGTACATTATGGTTTGCTGAGGCGATTTTATAGATCTGTTAAAAAGTTGATACAGATTACTATAGTACATAATGTTTTGTTGAGGCGATGTTATAGAGCTGTTAAAGAGTTGATATAGTCTACTTAAGTACATTATGGTTTGCTGAGGCGATGTTATAGAGCTGTTAAAGAGTTGATACAGTCTGGTTTGTTGAGACGATGTTATAGATCTGTTAAAGAGTTGATATAGTCTACTTAAGTACATTATGGTTTGTTGAGGCGATGTTATAGAGCTGCTAAAAAGTTAATACAGTTTACTATAATACATTATTGTTTGCTGAGACGATGTTATAGAGCTGTTAAAGAGTTGATACAGTCTACTATAGTACATTATGGTTTGTTGAGGCGATGTTATAGAGCTGCTAAAAAGTTAATACAGTTTACTATAATACATTATTGTTTGCTGAGACGATGTTATAGAGCTGTTAAAGAGTTGATACAGTCTACTATAGTACATTATGGTTTGCTGAGGCGATGTTATAGAGCTGTTAAAGAGTTGATACAGTCTGGTTTGTTTAGACGATGTTATAGATCTGTTAAAGAGTTGATATAGTCTACTTTAGTACATTATGGTTTGTTGAGGCGATGTTATAGAGCTGCTAAAAAGTTAATACAGTTTACTATAATACATTATTGTTTGCTGAGACGATGTTATAGAGCTGTTAAAGAGTTGATACAGTCTACTATAGTACATTATGGTTTGTTGAGGCGATGTTATAGAGCTGCTAAAAAGTTAATACAGTTTACTATAATACATTATTGTTTGCTGAGACGATGTTATAGAGCTGTTAAAGAGTTGATACAGTCTACTATAGTACATTATGGTTTGTTGAGGCGATGTTATAGAGATGTTAAAGAGTTGATACAGTCTGGTATTGTACATTGTGGTTTGTTGATGCGATGTTATAGAGACGTTAAAGAGTTGATGAGTCTTATATTGTACATTTTGATTTTGTTGAGGCGATGCTATAAAGCTGTTCAAGGGATGATATAGTCTGCTATAATAGTACATTATTGTTTGTTGAGGCGATGTTATAGAGCTGTTAAAGAGTTGATACAGTCTGCTACAGTACATTCTGGTTTTGTTGAGGCAGTGTTGTTTTGCTGTTAAGAGTTCATACTGTCTGCTATAGTACATTATGGTGTTGTTGAGGCAGTGTTGTTTTGCTGTTAAAGAGTTAATACAATCTGCTATAGTACATTATGGTGTTGTTGAAGCAGTGTTGTTTTGCTGTTAAAGAGTTGATACAGTCTGCTATAGTACATTCTTGATTGTTAAGGCAATGTTTTTTAGCTGTTATAAAGCTGATACAGTCTGCTATAGTACATTCTAGCATGTAACACATATTTCATACAAAACTAAATAGAAAGTTCATTTAAGGAGTCCGCTAGCAGTTGGCTATAAGTGTCCGTTAATTATACCAGTTGTTTGGTTGTTACAAATTGACAAATAGACACATATTAATTTTTGTTCCGAAGGCACTCTGACCTGATTGTGATAGTAATAATGAACGTTGGAATAACTCATAACGATGACATAAGAGAGATGATGTAACATGATGATCACACACACCACATAGCGTTAGTAAGTGGTGTATAGGGATCACGTGATATGTTTTTCGAAATCATTCTTAAGTGATATGTTTTTCGAAATCATTCTTAAATGATACTAGGTATTGTCAGATTTCAATCTTTTCGAGGATTGTTACCTCACGAATAAAATACATATTTCTTCTTTATTCGGTGCTTTTTAAGTTGGTCAGTTTCTTTTAACGATAATCTATGGTATCGAAGTAACCATGCAACCAAAGACATACACTTGTATGTATATTCGTGCAAATAATCTTTTGTGATCAAAAGCGTCCATTAGGCACGACTGTATCATTAAAGTTTTATATTAATCAGTTTGTTAATTTTTAGTTATAATTGATCAATCGGATATTATGTTACAGCGTCGGCATTCTGTTTCAATGTTTTGAAACCAAAACATGATTACCCCTTAATAATTAACGTAAAATCGTATTTGATGTGAACCGACATGTAAACTGCATTTCAAATTGCAAGTCTATTGGGCGGTGATGAAAACCGTCACGCAAGCAAAAGTTTCAGGTTGAAGTCCCGGTTTTCATTGTATCGTTTTATTGTCGATATTGTAGTGAATCAACATTAAGGACACGATCTAGTCATCACAGCTGCGCGCCGTGTTATCCAGGGAAGGTGCACTTGTTTGTAACCTCATTGACGACTTCAGTCATAGCTGTTTGGATAACAACGATCACATATATAATTATACTCTTGTTTTGCAAAAATATTGAAATGCGCCACAGTTTTATTTCTAAATTTATAACAAGTTTAATTTCTTTTTAAAGTCATTGTATATGTAAGACATTAAGGTGGCACACATGTAGTTACATTATGCATACTATTATTTTGTGTTAATCTTGTTGTTTTTTCTAATACTCAGCCATATTTATCAGTGAAAAGATATTATTTGTGCTTTTTTATCTTTCGACATTTAATTGTTTAGCTCTTCAATATTGGATGCTGAAATGGGTATGTTTACTGACAGTTTCATGTTGAAGAAATTTACTTTAAACATTTTCTATTCCATTTTGTATACATAAAATAACAAAACGGTTGGACCACAAGTTATCCAACATTAAAATTACCCATCAACATATTGTTTAATAAAACAATCAAAGATGATAATAAAACATATTCATAAAGGAAGATAGAAGAAAATGAAGCATGATACATTGCTGAGATATACGCATCCGATGCTGACCTTAAATGAGGGGCTCCACTGTGAAATAAATACTGAAACTTAATAAGATCAAGGATTTCTACACGTCCTTGATAAGATCTGTCGTTCATCAAAGTGTTTAGTTTAATTTTGTTTAATATAAGTTTGGACATTGTTAAACATAAAAATGTTGTCATCATCTGAGATAGTGTATCTTCCCACGTAGCAAGGAGTTAACACTTAAAGAATGAAGTGACGTGTAGCACGAAAATGACGAAGGATGGAACACATTTGTCATAATGTATGTTACCGGAATCAAGTCAGAACATATTTTTAAATATTATATATATTTGCTTAGTTTGAGTTGAATAAAATCTTGAAGTGTTTAAAAAATAAAAAAAACTTTCTTAAACATCTGGATTTTAATTATTCCACATGTGGGCAGGAAAGAAATGTCACTGAAAATAGTACCAGTCGTTACAATAGCAAACTTTAATAATGAGAGCAGGTGAAATTATTAAGAAAATATGAATCAGGAATTCAATACATCACAGTATAATATATTGTGTTTGTGAATCAATATAGGTGTATTAGTGAGGGGACATGTCACCTCTGTAAAGTTGATTACTTTTCCAGCTCAGTGGACCATTTCTTCCCTTCCTCTACCATAAACAGCCCACTGACTTACACTAATATATATCTTGCTATGCTTTTGTTAAATCGCATGACGATTCGTGCTTAATGGTCATAGGTCGTTAGCGATCAGAACTAGAAACATACCTTTACGTCAGTTTTGTTTAACTTTTAGTACAGATTTTCGCTTCTTGTAGAATTAATCGATTGTCTAATCGAATGCAAGATGTGCAGAATGACCCTATGCATAGTTTTCCACTAAAACATTAGAAATAGCACATGGTTAATACCATTTGTACAACCTGTTTAAATATGCGTGTCAAAATCACAAACGACTTCATAGTACAGAGTTACAACCTGCATGTATATATTTTAAATTATTCTATACCTGTAAGTGTACCCCAGATGTTACAACGTGACCGTACAATATGTAGACGTTTATTGGATCCAATAAAATTTTATAGTGTACAGCTGAAAAATTCAAGATGGCGATTAAAAAAGGAAAAAAAAATAATTAAAAATTTCAATGATAAAAACCAACGACCGACCAAATGTTCCACATGACGTTCACGTTAAAAAAATTCCGAATATCTGTCACTGCAACTTCAACCGTTTGCCGCGTTGAACTCATGGTTTGTTTAATTAATATCACAATACATACTCGGACAATATATTCCCATATTGTACAAAAAACTGTAAAATAACCTTATATTATACATATATATGTAATATTATATAGGAATATAGTCTCTAATACTTCTTTGAAGAATTACTGTACTTATTCTATAAACATATTGTTTATTGATATTCGATGTATATACAGGGTCTCCCAAAAATAAATTGAATATTTTTAAAGTGCTGAAATATACTCAAATCTGGATACAAAGCTATGGTACGTTGTACAATAATTGTCAATTAACATGTTTTAAACAGGAAATGACGTCATTATCCCTGAATGACATAATTTTCTATCGTCTGTTGCAATGCAAAAATGGGAGAAAAGGATCAACTTGATTATCAGTATGTACAAGCAATTATTTTAAGAAAATATGTTCCTTAGTCAAACAATCGTGAGTATATTGAACAATTCAAAGAGCTGGGTGCTCAAAGGACAAACATATGATAAAAATGGCTCGTTTCAACGCAAAAAGTAAAGTAAAAGACCATCCATGTTCACGTTACTAATCATGAGGGGACTGCACGAAGCCAAAGAGAAAGAATTCAACTTAAAAACTCAGTAAATAATTATACGAAAGGCTAAAATGGCGGTAATTACCAAAGGCGGACATAGTAGTTATTCAAGAAATCATCTGCGGCTGAGATTCAAATGGACAAATGCATAAATACAAATGTAGATATATATACAACTCTATACTCCATATTCTAAATCTACCTTTGAAAATAAATTATTTATCTTTTAATATTAAAACTGCAAGATATTTGGACTAGACCATAACATTACAATCATAAAGTTAAACAGTATTATAATTAAAGTTCTATCATTACTATATTTATCATTGTTATTATTATTATCAAAGTAGTAGTAGTAGTAGTAGTAGTAGTAGTAGTAGTTATTATTGTAATCATTATTATTATTATTGTTATTGTTATTGTTATTGTTATTACAACTACTACCAAAGCTTTTTTGATCAATTTCACTCAATTTCACTCAATTACAATACAACCTTGACATCAATCTGAACTCTGAATCACCAAACATTTTGAAGGTACGAGTTTTTGCGCTCCCGATTATTTCTGCATATCGTCACAATTACTAAATACCTACGTGTTTTTATGATTGTTGAAGCAGTGAGCATATAATGTGCAGATATCTTTTCATACTTCTACTCTTTATGATACATTGTAGTTCCCTTTAACGATATTAGCCAACGCACTGCCTAACTTCCGACGTATTCCTGCCTTTTAGAATACTTCGTCTATATTGATTTGCCTTAAATTGTCGAAATTACGAATTTGACGTCTCGGAGGACGTGTCGGGTTACACCTTTAACGAACCTAACTTCGGTATTGATTCATAATTATTTATAAGTGACATATCAACTTACAAATTGTTGCAATTCTTGATGATTCAGTTAGTTTGCTAAGGGTTAGAATACCACCGCGGACAAACTGCAGTTTATTTGATAAAGTGTTCAGGTATTTACCAAGTACGATCATTTCCACTAACGTAAATTGATTTTGTCATGCCGTTTGGTGGTTAAAATCATTATACCAAAATGACCCGTATGTCTAATATCTATACTAGTGTGTACTCCTACTGTATAAAACATAGCAGTTAAACATATAAATACATACAACATTTACAGAACAAATAACAATACAATAACATGTCCACCTATAAATACATACAACATTTACAGAACAAATAACAATACAATAACATGTCCACCTATAAATACATACAAAATTTACAGAACAAATAACAATAAAATAACATGTCCACCTATAAATACATACAAAATTTACAGAACAAATAACAATACAATAACATGTCCACCTATAAATACATGAAACATTTACAGAGCAAATAACAATACAATAACACGTCCACCTATAAATACATGAAACATTTGCAGAACAAATAACAATACAATAACATGTCCACCTATAAATACATGAAACATTAACAGAACAAATAACAATACAATAACATGTCCACCTAAAAATACATGAAACATTTACAGAACAAATAACAATACAATAACATGTCCACCTATAAATACATACAACATTTACAGAACAAATAACAATACAATAACATGTCCACCTATAAATACATACAACATTTTACAGAACAAATAACAGCAATATACCATGTCAGCCTGTAAACACATACATCATTTACATAACAAATTACAACAATATACCATGTCAGCCTGTAAACGCATAAATCATTTACATAACAAATTACAACAATATACCATGTCAGCCTATACATTACTAAACATTAATTTACATTACATACAACATTTACATAACAATTTACAATAATATATCATGTCAACCTATACATTACATTACCTACAACATTTATATAAAATATAACAGCAATATACCATGTAAACTTATCAATACATACAACATTTACATAACAAATTTCAACAATATATCATTTCAACCTATAAATATATGCAATATTTACATAACAAATTTCAACAATATACCATGTCAACTTATTGATACATACAACATTGACATAACAAATTACCATATAAATACAATATACCATGTCATCCTATACATTACATTACATTAAATACAACATTTACATAAAGTATTACAGCAATATACCATGTCAACCAATACATTACATTACATTACATTACATTACATTACATTACATTACATTACATTACATTACATTACATTACATTACTTTACATTACATACAACATTTACATAACAAATTTCAACAAAATACCATATCAGCCTATAATATATACAACATTTACATAACAAATTACAACACTATACCAAGTCAACCTATTAATATATACAACATTTACATAACAAATTACAACAATAGATCATGTCAGCCTATAATATATACAACATTTACATAACAAATTTCAACAATATACAATATCAGCCTATAATATATACAACATTTACATAACTAATTTCAACACTATACCATATCTGCTTATAATATATACAACATTTACATAACAAATTACAACAATAGACCATGTCAGCCTATAATATATACAACTTTTACATAACAGATTTCAACAATATACCATATCAGCCTATAATATATATAACAATTACATAACAAATTTCAACACTATACCAAGTCAACCTATAAATATATACAACATTTAAATAACAAATTACAACAATAGATCATGTCAGCCTATAATATATACAAAATTTTCATAACAAATTTCAACAATATACCATATCAGCCTAAAATATATACAACATTTACATAACAAATTACAACACTATACCAAGTCAACCTATAAATATATACAACATTTACATAACTAATTTCAACAATATACCATATCAGCCTATAATATATACAACATTTACATAACAAATTTCAACAATATACCATATTAGCCTATAATATATACAACATTTACATAACAAATTACAACACTATACCAAGTCAACCTATAAATATATACAACATTTACATAACAAATTACAACAATAGATCATGTCAGCCTATAATATATACAAAATTTACATAACAAATTTTAACAATATACCAATTCAACCTACAAATATATACAACATTTACATAACAAATTACAACAATAGATCATGTCAGCCTATAATATATACAACATTTAAATAACAAATTACAGCAATATACCATATCAGCCTATAAATCTATACAACATTTACATAACAAATTTCAACAATATACCATATCAGCCTATAATATATACAACATTTACATAAATAATTTCAACAATATACCATATCAGCCTATAATATATACAACATTTACATAACAAATTACAACAATATACCATGTCAGCCTATAATATATACAACATTTACATAACAAATTTCAACAATATTCCATGTCAGCCTATAATATATACAACATTTACATAACAAATTTCAACAATTTACCATATCAGCCTATAATATATACAACATTTACATAACAAATTTCAACACTATACCAAGTCAACCTATAATATATACAACATTTACATAACAAATTACAACAATATACCATATCAGCCTATAATACATACAACATTTACATAACAAATTTCAACAATATACCATATCAGCTTATAATATATACAACATATACATAACAAATTTCAACTATATACCATATCAGTCTATAATATATACAACATTTACATAACAAATTTCAACACTATACCAAGTCAACCTATAAATGTATACAACATTTACATAACAAATTTCAACAATATACCATATCAGCCTATAATATATACATCATTTACATAACAAATTTCAACAATATACCATATCAGCCTAAAATATATACAACATTTACATAACAAATTTCAACACTATACCAAATCAACCTAAAAATATATACAACATTTACGTAACAAATTACAACAATAGATCATGTCAGCCTATAATATATACAACATTTACATAACAAATTACAACAATATACCATATCAGCCTATAATATATACAACATTTACATAACAAATTTCAACACTATACCATATCAGCCTATAATATATACAACATTTACATAACAAATTACAACAATAAACCATATCAGCCTATAATATATACAACATTTACATAACAAATTACAACAATATACCATGTCTACAACATTTACATAACAAATTACAACACTATACCAAGTCAACCTATAAATATATACAACATTTTCATAACAAATTACAACAATAGATCATGTCAGCCTATAATATATACAACATTTACATAACAAATTACAACAATATACCATATCAGCCTATAATATATACAACATTTACATAACAAATTACAACAATATACTATGTCAGCCTATAAACACATACAACATTTACATAACCTATTACAATAATATACCATGTCAGCCTATAAAACATACAACATTTACATAACAAATTACAGCAATATACAATGTCAGCCTATAGTATATACAATATTTACATAACAAATTACAGCAATATAACATTGCTATCAAGTACAATAAAGCAAATATCAAACTGTGACAAATAAATGCTACAATGTCAATTTATTGAACGCCAAGCAACTAAGAGTAAAACACATTTCCCGCCAAAATTAGATTAATCGTGTTATTTGATACACAATGTGCCTATATTTGGGCGACACGTAATAACATATGTAATTTTATGTATTTTATAAAATACAAAATTATTTTAAGGGAGACAGTATTATTGTCCACCTGTGAGAGTCGAGGTTAACAGTATCGTCTCGAAATACTGCCACCTACAATAGACTGTTGTATTTATCCTATTACACCAATCAAACCGATTTACTGCTATAATAAATCATAATTATGTAAAAAATTTAAATGAATCGATAATCAATATTTATAGTTTAAGATTAACACTCTATGAATTTAGAAGATCGTTACTTGTAACAGCAGCAGCAGCAGCAGCAGCAGCAGCAGCAGCAGCAGCAGCAGCAGCAGCAGCAGCAGCAGCAGCAGCAGCAGCAGCAGAAGCAACAACAACAACAACAATAACAACTACATCAACAACGTCATTAGGCCTCGCCCGTAATCCTAAATCAGCTCGGAGATAAACACCATCCATCGCAGAACTGATATGTTTTACTTTTTATTCTTGTTATATTTATTACGTCTTTATATAATTCAGCTCCGACAATACAGCTTCCCGGTGCATGACGAAGACTGCGAACTGGCAATCAGGCGAATGCAGAAGTTCTTGTCTTTTTCTTCATTTCACCAGCATCACCCCTTTTCTGAAGTTATCCATCTATCCGAAGAATAGGCTTTAGGAAAATATGCCCTTATATCTATTTATAGTTGTGTACGTTCTGGCAGCAGTTCTGTATTATATTTAATACAGTATTCCAATTTAACAAAAAGATCACCTTATTTCGTACATGTTTATAATTTTCAAGGTATTTGCTGTGTCATGATGAAGTTTATCAAGGGAATCCCATCCCCTTAAACCTTGAGGACGAGAAACAAACTATATCCTTCTTTATAATCCACTGGAAAAGTCGAAAAACATTTCCATTTTTGCGTATCCTTTGTCTAATGCCCAACAATGCCAGTATTGGCCAGGTATGTAAGGTTGCAACAACGTCCCAATTTCTGAAGGTTCAAGTTCCAGTAAAATATTCAGCACAAGCCTTATTTTTGTTCGACCCGAACCCGATACATTTTAGACTATTGGGCACTATTTGTCACGCCATTATTTGTGTGTTTTATTTTTGGACATGCAAGTATATATGTGACCTGGTAATGTGAGATCTAGTTTTCAACCAACCTTATGGGGATGCAAGTATATATGTGATCTAGCAATGTGAGGTCTAGTTGGTCTACAAAACTCATGGGGATGCAAATATATATATGTGACCTAGTAGTGTGAGGTCTAGTTGGTCTATAAAAAACATGGGAATGCTAGTATATATGTGCCCTAAGTTGTGTAAGGTCTAGTTGGTCTACAAAATTGATGGGGATGCAAGTATATATGAGACGTAGTAGATTGAGGTCAAGCTGGTCCACAAAACTCATGGGGAGACAAGTATATATGTGACCTAGTAGTGTGAGGTCTAGTTGGTCTACAAAACTCATGGGGAGACAAGTATATATGTGACCTAGTAGTGTGAGGTCTAGTTGGTCTACAAAACTCATGGGGATACAAGTATATATGTGACCTAGAAGTGTGAGGTCTAGTTGGTCTACAAAACTCATGGGGATACAAGTATATATGTGACCTAGTAGTGTGAGGTCTAGTTGGTCTACAAAACTCATGGGGAGACAAGTATATATGTGACCTAGTAGTGTGAGGTCTAGTTGGTCTACAAAACTCATGGGGAGACAAGTATATATGTGACCTAGTAGTGTGAGGTCTAGTTGGTCTACAAAACTCATGGGGAGACAAGTATATATGTGACATAGTAGTGTGAGGTCTAGTTGGTCTACAAAACTCATGGGGATACAAGTATATATGTGACCTAGTAGTGTGAGGTCTAGTTGGTCTACAAAACTCATGGGGAGACAAGTATATATTTGACCTACTAGTGTGATGTTAAGTTTGGTCTACAAAACTCATTGGGATACAAGTATATATGTGACATAGTAGTGTGAGGTCTAGTTGGTCTACAAAACTCATGGGGATACAAGTATATATTTGACCTACTAGTGTGATGTTAAGTTTGGTCTACAAAACTCATGGGGATGCAAGTATATATGTGACCTAGTAGTGTGATGTTAAGTTTGGTCTACAAAACTCATGGGGATGCAAGTATATATGTGACCTAGTAGTGTGAGGTCTAGTTGGTCTACAAAAATCTAGAGAATGCACGTATAGATGTGACCTAAAAGTGTTAGGTCTAGTTTGGTCTACAAACCTCATGAGAATGCAAGTATAATTATATGTGACCTGGTAGTGTGAGGTCTAGTTGGTCTACAAAACTCATGGGGATGCAAGTATATATGTGACCTACTAGTGTGAGGTCTAGTTTGGTCTACAAATCTCATGGGGATGCAGGTGTATATGTGATATAGCAGTTTGAGGCCTAGTTGGTCCACAAACCTCGTTGGGATGCAAGTTTATAAGTGACCTACTAGTGTGAGGTCTAGTTGGTCCACAAACCTCGTGGGGATGCAAGTATATATGTGACCTAGTAGTGTGAAGTCTAGTTGGTCCACAAACCTTGTGGGAATGCAAGTATATATTACTTAGTAGCGTGAGGTTTAGTTGGTCCACAAACCTCGTGGGGATGCAAGTATATATGTGACTTAGAAGTGTGAGGTAAAGTTGCTCCAAAAACCTCGTTGGGATGCAAGTATATGTGTGACCTAGCAGTGTGAGGTCTAGTTGGTCTACAAAACTCATAGGGATGCAAGTATATATGTGACCTAGCAGTGTGAGGTCTAGTTGGTCCACAAACCTCGTGGGGATGCAAGTTTATATGTGACCTACTAGTGTGAGGTCTAGTTGGTCCACAAACCACATGGGGATGCACGTATATTTGTGACCTAGTAGTGTGAGATCTAGTTGGTCTACAAAACTCATGGGGATACAAGTATATATGTGACCTAGTAGTGTGAGGTCTAGTTGGTCTACAAAACTCATGGGGAGACAAGTATATATTTGACCTACTAGTGTGATGTTAAGTTTGGTCTACAAAACTCATTGGGATACAAGTATATATGTGACATAGTAGTGTGAGGTCTAGTTGGTCTACAAAACTCATGGGGATACAAGTATATATTTGACCTACTAGTGTGATGTTAAGTTTGGTCTACAAAACTCATGGGGATGCAAGTATATATGTGACCTAGTAGTGTGATGTTAAGTTTGGTCTACAAAACTCATGGGGATGCAAGTATATATGTGACCTAGTAGTGTGAGGTCTAGTTGGTCTACAAAAATCTAGAGAATGCACGTATAGATGTGACCTAAAAGTGTTAGGTCTAGTTTGGTCTACAAACCTCATGAGAATGCAAGTATAATTATATGTGACCTGGTAGTGTGAGGTCTAGTTGGTCTACAAAACTCATGGGGATGCAAGTATATATGTGACCTACTAGTGTGAGGTCTAGTTTGGTCTACAAATCTCATGGGGATGCAGGTGTATATGTGATATAGCAGTGTGAGGCCTAGTTGGTCCACAAACCTCGTTGGGATGCAAGTTTATAAGTGACCTACTAGTGTGAGGTCTAGTTGGTCCACAAACCTCGTGGGGATGCAAGTATATATGTGACCTAGTAGTGTGAAGTCTAGTTGGTCCACAAACCTTGTGGGAATGCAAGTATATATTACTTAGTAGCGTGAGGTTTAGTTGGTCCACAAACCTCGTGGGGATGCAAGTATATATGTGACTTAGAAGTGTGAGGTAAAGTTGCTCCAAAAACCTCGTTGGGATGCAAGTATATGTGTGACCTAGCAGTGTGAGGTCTAGTTGGTCTACAAAACTCATAGGGATGCAAGTATATATGTCACCTAGCAGTGTGAGGTCTAGTTGGTCCACAAACCTCGTGGGGATGCAAGTTTATATGTGACCTACTAGTGTGAGGTCTAGTTGGTCCACAAACCACATGGGGATGCACGTATATTTGTGACCTAGTAGTGTGAGATCTAGTTGGTCTACAAAAATCAAAAGGATGCAAGTATAGATGTGACCTACCAGTTTGAGGTCTAGTTTGGTCTACAAACCTCATGAGGATGCAAGTATATATGTGACCTAGTAGTGTGCGGTCTAGTTTGGTCTACAAATCTAATGGGATGCAAGTATAT
Source organism: Panopea generosa (assembly GCA_029582155.1). Lineage (NCBI taxonomy): Eukaryota > Metazoa > Mollusca > Bivalvia > Adapedonta > Hiatellidae > Panopea > Panopea generosa. The sequence continues at coordinate 59,061,738 of CM055897.1, forward strand.
ATGTGACCTAGCAGTGTGAGGTATTGTTGGTCCACAAACCTCGTTGGGATGCAAGTTTATATGTGACCTACTAATGTGAGGTCTAGTTGGTCCACAAACTTGGTCGGGATGCAAGTATATATGTAACCTAGAAGTGTGAAGTCTAGTTGGTCCACAAATCTCGTGGGAATGCAAGTATATATGTGACCTAGTAGAGTGAGGTTTAGTTGGTCCACAAACCTCGTGGGGATGCAAGTATATATGTGACCTTCTAGTGTGCGGTCTAGTTTGGTCTACAAATCTCATGGGGATGCAAGTATATATGTGACCTAGCAGTGTGAGGTAAAGTTGCTCCAAAAACCTCGTGGGGATGCAAGTATATGTGTGATCTAGCAGTGTGAGGTCTAGTTGGTCTACAAAACTCATAGGGATGCAAGTATATATGTGACCTAGCAGTGTGAGGTCTGGTTGGTCCACAAACCTCGTTGGGATGCAAGTTTATATGTGACCTACAATTGTGAGGTCTAGTTGGTCCTAAACCTCGTGGGGATGCAAGTATACATGTGACTTAGTAATATGATGTCTAGTTGGTCCACAAACCTCGTGGGGAAGCAAGTTTATATGTGATCTAGTTTTGTGAGGTCTAGTTGGTCCACAAAGCTCATGGGGATGCCAGTTTATATGTGACCTACTAGTGTGAGGTCTAGTTGATCCACAAACCTCATGGGGATGCAAGTATATATGTGACCTAGTAGTGTGAGGTCTAGTTGGTCCTAAACCTCGTGGGGATGCAAGTATATATGTGACCTAATAATAAGAGGTCTAGTTAGTCCATAAACCTCATTGGGATGCAAGTTTATATGTGACCTAGTAGTGTGAGGTCTAGTTGCTCCACAAACCCCATGGGGATGAAAGCATATATGTGACCCAGTAGTGTGAGGTATAGTTGGTTTGCAAACCCTATGGCGATGCAGATATATATGTGACCTACTAGTGTGAGGACTAGTTGGTCTACAAACTCTTGGAGATGCAAGTTTATATGTGACCTAGTAGTGTGAGGTATGGTTGAAGTACAAACCTCATGGGGATGTAAGTATAAATGTAATCTAGTAGTGTGAGGTATAGTTGTTGTGTACAAATCTCATGGGGATGCAAGTATATATATGACCTAGTAGTGTGAGAGCAAGCTTCTCAACAAACCTCATGGGGGATGCAAGTATATATGTGACCTGATATTGTGAGATCTAGTTGCTCCACATACTTCATGGAGATGCAAGTATATATATGACATAGTAGTATGAGGTCTAGTTGTTCCACAAACCTCATTGGAATGCAAGTATATATGTGACCTGATAGTGTGAGGTCTAGTTGCTCCACAAACCTCGTAGGGATGCAAGTATATACGTGACCTAGATTGTGAGGTCTAGTTGTTGTGTACAAACCTCATTGGGATGCAAGTATAAATGTAAACTAGTAGTTTAAGGTCTAGTTGGTGTACAAACCTCATGGGGATACAAGTATATATGTGAGCAAGTAGTGTGAGGTCTAGTTGCTCCACAAACCTCATGGGGATGCAAGTATATACGTGACCTAGTATTGTGAGGTCTAGATGGTCCACAAACAACATGAGGATGCAAGTATATATGTGACATAGTAGTGTGAGGTCTTGTTGGTTAACAAACCTCATGGGGGTGCAAGTTTATATGTGTCTTAGTAGTGTGAGGTCTAGTTGCTCCACAAAACTCATGGGGGTGCAAATATATATTTGACCTAATAGTGTGAGGTCTAGTTGGTATACAAACTTCATGGGGATACAAGAATATATGTGATCTAGAAGTGTGAGGTCTAGTTGGTGTACAAACCCCATGGGGGTGCAAGTATATATGTGAACTGGTAGTGTGAGATCTACTTGGTGAACAAACCTCATGGGAATGCAAGTATATGTGTGACCTAGTAGTGTGAGGTCTAGTTTTTCCACAAACCTCAAGGGGATGCAAGTATATATGTGACCTAGCAGTTTAAGGTCTAGTTACTCCACAAACATCGTGGGGATGCAAGTATATATGTGACCTAGTAGTGTCAGGTCTAGTTGGTGTACAAAGCTCATCGGAATGCAAGTATATATGTGACCTACTAGTGTGAGGTCTAGTTAGTGTGCAAACCACATGGGGATGCACGTATATTTGTGACCTAGTAGTATGAGATCTAGTTGGTCTACAAAAATCAAAAGGATGCAAGTATAGATGTGACCTACCAGTTTGAGGTCTAGTTTGGTCTACAAACCTCATGAGGATGCAAATATATATGTGACCTAGTAGTGTGCGGTCTAGTTTGGTCTACAAATCTCATGGGATGCAAGTATATATGTGACCTAGCAGTGTGAGGTATTGTTGGTCCACAAACCTCGTTGGGATGCAAGTTTATATGTGACCTACTAATGTGAGGTCTAGTTGGTCCACAAACTTGGTCGGGATGCAAGTATATATGTAACCTAGAAGTGTGAAGTCTAGTTGGTCCACAAATCTCGTGGGAATGCAAGTATATATGTGACCTAGTAGAGTGAGGTTTAGTTGGTCCACAGACCTCGTGGGGATGCAAGTATATATGTGACCTTCTAGTGTGCGGTCTAGTTTGGTCTACAAATCTCATGGGGATGCAAGTATATATGTGACCTAGCAGTGTGAGGTAAAGTTGCTCCAAAAACCTCGTGGGGATGCAAGTATATGTGTGACCTAGCAGTGTGAGGTCTAGTTGGTCTACAAAACTCATAGGGATGCAAGTATATATGTCACCTAGCAGTGTGAGGTCTAGTTGGTCCACAAACCTCGTTGGGATGCAAGTTTATATGTGACCTACAAGTGTGAGGTCTAGTTGGTCCTAAACCTCGTGGGGATGCAAGTATACATGTGACCTAGTAATATGAGGTCTAGTTGGTCCACAAACCTCGTGGGGAAGCAAGTTTATATGTGATCTAGTTTTGTGAGGTCTAGTTGGTCCACAAAGCTCATGGGGATGCCAGTTTATATGTGACCTACTAGTGTGAGGTCTAGTTGATCCACAAACCTCATGGGGATGCAAGTATATATGTGACCTAGTAGTGTGAGGTCTAGTTGGTCCTAAACCTCGTGGGGATGCAAGTATATATGTGACCTAATAATAAGAGGTCTAGTTAGTCCATAAACCTCATTGGGATGCAAGTTTATATGTGACCTAGTAGTGTGAGGTCTAGTTGCTCCACAAACCCCATGGGGATGAAAGCATATATGTGACCTAGTAGTGTGAGGTATAGTTGGTTTGCAAACCCTATGGCGATGCAGATATATATGTGACCTACTAGTGTGAGGACTAGTTGGTCTACAAACTCTTGGAGATGCAAGTTTATATGTGACCTAGTAGTGTGAGGTATGGTTGAAGTACAAACCTCATGGGGATGTAAGTATAAATGTAATCTAGTAGTGTGAGGTATAGTTGTTGTGTACAAATCTCATGGGGATGCAAGTATATATATGACCTAGTAGTGTGAGAGCAAGCTTCTCAACAAACCTCATGGGGGATGCAAGTATATATGTGACCTAATATTGTGAGATCTAGTTGCTCCACATACTTCATGGAGATGCAAGTATATATATGACAAAGTAGTATGAGGTCTAGTTGTTCCACAAACCTCATTGGAATGCAAGTATATATGTGACCTGATAGTGTGAGGTCTAGTTGCTCCACAAACCTCGTAGGGATGCAAGTATATACGTGACCTAGATTGTGAGGTCTAGTTGTTGTGTACAAACCTCATTGGGATGCAAGTATAAATGTAAACTAGTAGTTTAAGGTCTAGTTGGTGTACAAACCTCATAGGGATACAAGTATATATGTGAGCTAGTAGTGTGAGGTCTAGTTGCTCCACAAACCTCATGGGGATGCAAGTATATACGTGACCTAGTATTGTGAGGTCTAGATGGTCCACAAACAACATGAGGATGCAAGTATATATGTGACATAGTAGTGTGAGGTCTTGTTGGTTAACAAACCTCATGGGGGTGCAAGTATATATGTGACCTAGAAGTGTTAGATCTAGTTGGTGTGCAAACCTCATGGGAATGCAGATATATATGTGACCTACCAGTGTGGTGTACAAACCTCATTGGGATGCAATTATAAATGTGATCTAGTATTGTGAGGTCTAGTTGGTCCACAAACATCATGTGGATGCAAGTTTATATGTGACGTAGTATTGTGATGTTTCGCTGGTGTACAAACCTCATGGGGATGCAAGTATAGATGTGACCTAGTAGAGTGTGGTCTACTTGGACCAAAAACCTCATGAGGATGCAAGTATATATGTGTCCTAGTAGGTTGAGGTCTAGTTGCTCCACAAACCTCATGGGTATGCAAGTATATATGTGAACTAGTAGCGTGAGACCTAGTTGCTATACAAACCTCATGGGGATTCAAGTAGAGATGTGACATAGTAGTGTGAAGTCTAGTTTGTGTACAAATCTATTGGGGATGCAAGTATTTATGTGACTTAGTAGTGTGATGTCTAGTTGGTGTACAAAACTCATTGGGATGCAAGTATATATTTGACCTAGTAGTGTGAGGTCTAGTTGCTCCACAAACCTCAGGGGGATGCAAGTATATATGTGACCTAGCAGTGTGAGGTCTAGTTACTCCATAAACCTCATTGCGATGCAAATATATATGTGACCTAGCAGTTTGAGGTCTATAGGCTCCACAAAAATCGTGGGGATGCAAGTATATATGTGACCTAGTAAAGTGAGGTCTAGTTGGTGTAAAAACATCATGGGGATGCAAGTATATAGTTGATGTAGTTGTGTGAGGTCTAGTTGGTGTGCAAACCTCATGGGGATGCAAGTAGTTATGAGACCTAGCAGTGTGAGGTCTAGTTGGTCCATAAACCTCATGGGGATGCAAGTATATATGTGACATAGTAGTGTGAGGTCTAGTTGTTGTGTACAAACCTCGTGGGGATGCAAGTATATATGTGACCTAGTAGTACGAGGTCTAGTTGGTGTACAAACTTCATGGGGATGCAAGTAGTTTTGTGACCTAGCAGTGTGAGGTCTAATTGGTCCATAAACCTCATAGGGATGCAAATATATATGTGACATAGTAGTGTGATATCTTGTTGCTCCTCAAACCTCGTGGGGATGCAAGTATATTTGTGACCTAGAAGAGTAAGGTCTAGTTGGTGTACAAACCGCATGGGGATGTAAGTATAGATCTGACATAGTTGTGTGAGGGCTAGTTGGTAAACAAACCTCATGGCGATGCAAGTAGTTATGTGATCTAGCAGTGTGAAGTCTTGTTGGTCAATAAACCTCATGGGGATGCAAGTATATATCTGACATAGTAGTGTTCGTGTCTAGTTGTTGTGTACAAACCTCATAGGATACAAGTATGTATGTGACCTAGTAGTGTGAGGTCTAGTTTCTATACAAACCTCATGGGGATGTAAGTATATATGTGATCTAGAAGTGTGAGGTATAGTTGGTGTACAAACCTCATAGGGATGCAAGTATATATGTGAACTATAAGTGTGAGGTCTACCTGGTGTACAAACCTCATAGGGATGCAAGTATATATGTGACCTAGTAGTGTGAGGTCTAGTTTCTATACAAACCTCATGGGGATGTAAGTATATATGTGATTTAGAAGTGTGAAGTATAGTTGGTATACAAACCTCATGGGGATGCAAGTATATATGTGACCTAGTAGTGTGAGGTCTAGTTGCTCCACAAACCTCAAGGGGATGCAAGTATATATATGACCTAGAAGTGAGGGTTTATTTGGTTTACAAACCTCAGGGGGATGGAAGTATAGATGTGACCTAGCAGTGTGTGGTCTAATTGGTCTATAAAACTCATGGCGATGCAAGTATATATGTGACCTAGCAGTTTGAGGTCTAGTTGTTCCACAAACCTCATGGGGATGCAAGTATATATGTGACCTAGAAGAGTGAGGTCCAGTTGTTGTCTACAAACCTCATGGGGATGCAAGTATATATGTGACGTAGTAGTGTAAGGTATAGTTTGTGTACAAACCTCATGGGGATGCAAGTATATATGTGAACTAGAATTGTGAGGTCTACCTGGTGTACAAACCTCATAGGGATGCAAGTATATATGTGACCTAGTAGTGTGAGGTCTAGTTGCTCAACAAACCTCATGGGGATGCAAGTATAAAGTTGACCTAGTTGTGTGAGGTCTTGTTGGTCCACAAACATCATGAGGATGCAAGTATATATTTGGCATAGAAGTCTGAGGTCTAGTTTGTGTACAATACCTCATTGGGATGCAAGTATAGATGTGACCTAGTAGTGTGAGGTCTAGTTGGCCCAAAAACCTTATGAGGATGCAAGTATATATGTGTCTTAGTAGTCTGAGTTGTAGTTGCTCCACAAAACTCATGGGGGTGCAAGTATATATGTAACCTAGTAGTGTGAGGTCTACTTGGTATATAAACCTAATGGAGATGCAAGTATGTATGTGACCTATTAGTGTGAGGTCTAGTTGCTCCACAAACCTCAAGGGGAAGCAAGTATATATGTGACATAGTAGTGTGAGGTCTAGTTGGTCCACAAACCTCGTGGGAATGCAACTTTATATGTGACCTAGAAGTGTGAGGTCTAGTTGGTCCACAAACCTCGTGGGAATGCAACTTTATATGTGACCTAGAAGTGTGAGGTCTAGTTGGTCCACAAACCTCATGGGGATGCAATTATATATGTGACATAGTAGTGTAAGCTCTAGTTGCTCCACAAGGATGCAAGTATATATGTGACCTTCTAGTGTGAGGTCTAGTTCGTCCACAAACCTAGTGAGGATGCAAGTCTATATGTTACTTAGTAGTGTGAGGTCAAGTTGGTCCACAAACCTCGTGGTGATGCATATATATATATGTGACCTAGTAGTGTGATGTCTAGTTGCTCCCCAAACCTCGTGGGGATGCAAGTATATATGTGTCCTACTGGTGTGAGGTCTAGTTTTTCCACAAAACTCATGGGGATGCAAGTATATATGCTACCTACTAATGTGAGTTCTAGTATCTCGAGAAACTTCGTGGGGAAGCAAGTATATATGTGACCTAGCAGTGTGAGGTATAGTTGGTACATAAACCTCATGGGGATACAAGTTTATATGTGACCTAGTAGTGTGAGGTCTAGTTGGTCCACAAACCTCATGGGGATGCAAGTTTATATGTGACCTAGTAATGTGAGATTCTAGTTGGTCCACAAACCTCGTGGTGATGCATATATATATATATATATGTGACCTAGTAGTGTGATGTCTAGTTGCTCCACAAACCTCGTGGGGATGCAAGTATATATGTGTCCTACTGGTGTGAGGTCTAGTTTTTCCACAAAACTCATGGGGATGCAAGTATATATGCTACCTACTAATGTGAGTTCTAGTATCTCGAGAAACCTCGTGGGGAAGCAAGTTTATATGTGACCTAGCAGTGAGTTCTAGTTGGTCCACAAACCTCATGGGGATGCAAGTTAATATGTGACCTAGTAATGTGAGGTCTAGTTGGTCCAAAAACGTCGTGGCGATGCAAATATATATGTGACCTAGTAGTTCTACAAAAGAAAACACTTGACACTCGATCATGGTACTAACTTAGGTATTATGCGATATAAGGCACAGTTTGTATATGTATAAGATATGGTTGATTCTCCTGAATGCGGTACACAAATTTAGATTTCTGTGTAATCTCATATTGCAATTGGTAATGAATTACAAAATATGTCGAAGTTCCATGATTAGTCGAGGCAGGAATCTCATAAATGCATGTGCTGTCACATTTCGATATCTTTCATTTGCTGTCAGTCTCATCTTTTCCAACCGGTCTAATAAATCAATTTACAACTACATAAAGTGTCACGGTTGTACACGCTTTATGGTGTTTATAAACATTCGAGAAGCCTGAAGTGAGAAAACAGCTGTTCGAGCGATTAAGGGACTACTGATTAATCCCGAACTATCCAGCATCTACGCAAACTAAGGCAGTATGAACATTGCAATATTCAAAAACCGATTTTACCGCCCTTTTCCAAGGAGATATTTCACGATGTAAAGGAAAATGCAGCACATATGTAATGCTACATAACTAATCCAACGTTAGAAATACCAGTGTTTCATAAGACAGTGTAAACGCGGTGGCAATGATATATTTTTGTTAACGTTGTCTTGAACAAAACACTGGTCAACCTAGTGTTGTAAATTTCACATTTAATTTAAAAAGAAATCATTATTTATTGCTGATGTCATATACATATATATTACAGTGTCGTATTTATTGTTGATGTCACATACTACACATAAACACACATATTACAGTGTCATATGTATTGTTGATGTCACATACTACACATAAACACACATATTACAGTGTCATATGTATTGTTAATGCCATACATAAATACATATATAACAGTGTCATATTTATTGTTGATGTCAAATACTACACTTAAACACATATATTACAGTGCCATATTTATTGTTGACGTCAAATAATAAACATAAACACATATAATTAGTACAGTGTCATAATTATTGTTGATATCTTATACTAGACATAAACACATATATTACAGTGTCATATTTATCGTTTATGTCAAATACTACACTTAAACACATACATTACAGTGTCATATTTATTGTTGATGTCTAATATCACACGTAAACACATATATAACAATGTCATATCTATTGTTGATGTCATATACCACACATAAAGACATATATTACAAACTCATATTTATTGTTGATGTCAAATACTACATATAAACACATATATTACAATGTCATATTTATTGTTAATGGCATATATTTCTCATTAACACATATATTACAGTGTCATTCTGATTGTTAATGTCACATACTACAAATAAACACATAATATATATTAAAGTGCCATATATATTGTTGATGTCAAAATATAAACATAAACACATATATTACTGTGACATATTATTTAATGATGTCATATACTTCACATAAACACATAAACTACAATGTCATATTCATTGCAGATGGCATATACTTCACATAAACACATAAATTACAGTGTCATACTTATTGTTAATGTCAAATACTACACATAAACAGATATATTACAGTGCCATATTTATTGTTAATGTCAAATACTACACATAAACACATATATTACAATGCCATATTTATTGTTGATGTTACATACTACAAATCAACCCATATATTACAGTGTCATATTTATTGTTTATGTCATATACCACACATAAACACATATGTTTCAGTGTCATATTTATTATTGATGTCAAATAATTCACATCAACACATATATCACATTGTCATATTGATTGTTGGTGTCAAATAATAAACATTAACACATATATGACAGTGTCATATTATTTGTTGATGTAAAATACTACTCATAAACGCATATATTACAGTTCCATATTCATTGCTGATGTCATAAACTACACATAAACACATATAGAACAGTGTCATATTTATTGTTGATGTCAAATACTACATTGTCATTACTAGTGTTGATATAAAATATTTCACATAAACACATATATTACAATATCATATGTATTGTTGATGTCAAATAATACACATAAACACTTATATTACAGTGTCATATTTATTGTTGATGTCAAATAATAAACATAAACACATATAATTATTACACTGTCATATTTATTGTTGATGTCAAATACTACACATAAACACATATATTACACTGTTATATTTATTGCTGATGTCAAATATCACACATAAACACATATATTACACTGTCATATTTATTGTTGATATCATATACTTCACAAAAACAAAAATATAACAGTGTCATATTTATTGTTAATACATATGTTACACATAAACACATATATTACTCTGCCAAATTTAATGTTGATGTCAAATAATTCACATAAACACATATATTATAGTGTCATATTTATTGTTAATGTCAAATAATAAACATAAACACATATATTACACTGTCATATTTATTGCTGATGTCAAATAACACTCATAAACACATATATTACATTGTCATTTTTATTGTTGATATCATATACTTCACATAAACAAAAATATAACAGTGTCGTATTTATTGTTAATACATATGTTACACATAAACACATACATTACAGTGCCATAGTTGTTGTTGGTGTCATATACTTACTACTAAAGTACTACACATAAACACGTCTATTACTGTGCCATAATTGTTTCAATGAAAGCGGACTAATCCAAATATCTAATTTTAAAACTGTAAAACTGTAATAAGAAAATCGCGTTTTGAAATACAGGACAGTTTAACATGTTGATGCAGTTCGTGTGGCGTGATATTACAGCTGATATTGTCACTCTGATACGAAAAGCAGCGCCCATACTTTATAGATAGAATGATGTGTCCATTTAACATCCTTGTATTAGTTCCATTAAACACCATATTATTTTTATTTATATATCCGGTATGAGATTTTAGCTTTAACAATTGACAATGTCATTACGAAATACAGAAACCAGTAAGGATATGTTTTGTCGCCCATACTATGAAATGCACACGACATAAAAACATCGTGCATATTTGTGCTCGTAAAATCACTGAATATTTATGCCCTTGAAAAAAATATATATGCTTTTTATGCCGATAATTTACGTTTTATTTCCGTCCAATATCATCTCTGAATATCGATATATTTTTTACAATTAATTAATTGCATTGGAAATAGATGTTTATTTAATACACACCGACGCCTACACCAAACATTAGTGAGAACGGAAAAACGCCTGTTGTTATTGTTTTGAAATACAACACTTCAAATAAATATAAAACGTGACACAATTTCCGCAGTTGTTCAAATCTATAAATTCTTTCACTAGTGGATGGTTTATAACAGTACAGTCAGTGATTACCATGGCAATCAGTATCAGGTTACACTATTGTCTTAGCACATCATAACGCGTGAATAAGCTTTTTTCTCGCAATTCTCGTGATAGTTACTATGGCGAGGACACTGTAGTACAAATGAAACGTCGGGATCACAATTATAGCGAGAATGTGTCACATGGCATGTACCCATCTTTGTTGTAGAATGAAGAAGTTTCTCTTGCTAGGCTTTTGGACGCTGAAGGACATATCTCGGAGAAGCAAAACTAACATACAGTTACAAATAACACTTACACAATAAGACGTGTACAAATAAGTAGAAAGGATATTAATGTATTTTTTGACACATTAAGACGGAGTTTTATAAATTTGTTAACAAAGTTTTAATTAACAGTTTTCCAGAATGAAGGTGTTAAAATTCGGAAATAAGCTTATATATAAAAGATTGGATACTGGTTACTTGCACTATGCAGCATGATGTACAACAGTCACAGTTGTAAAGTCCATTTTCAATGTAACATTTGATTGCATAATGGTTACTTGCACTATATAGCATGATGCACAACAATCACTGTAGCAAAGCCCATTTTCAATGTAACATTTGATTGTATAACGGTTACTTGTACTATATAGCATGGTGCACAACAATCACTGTAGTAAAGTCCATTTTCTATGTAACATTTGATTTTATAATTGTTACTTGCACTACATAGCATGATGTACAACAATCACTGTAGTAAAGCCCATTTTCAATGTAACATTTGAATGTACAATTGGTACTTGTACTGTATAGCATGATGCACAACAATCACTGTAGTAAAGCCCATTTTCAATGTAACATTTGATTGTATAATGGTTACTTTCACTATATGGCATGATACACAACAATCACTGTAGTAAAGCCCATTTTCTATGTAACATTTGATTGTATAATTGGTACTTGCACTATATAGCATAATGCACAACAATCACTGTAGTAAAGTCCATATTCAATGTGACATTTTATTGTATAATTGGTACTTGCACTATATAGCATAATGCACAACAATCACTGTAGTAAAGTCCATATTCAATGTGACATTTTATTGTATAATTGGTACTTGCACTATATAGCATGATGCACAACAATCACGGTAGTAAAGCCCATTTTCAATGTAACATTTGATTGTATAATGGTTACTTGCACTATATAGCATGATGTACAACAATCACTGTAGTAAAGCCCATTTTCAATGTAACATGTGATTGTATAATGGTTACTTGCACTATATGGCATGATGTACAACAATCACTGTAGTAAAGCCCATTTTCAATGTAACATGTGATTGTATAATGGTTACTTGCACTATATGGCATGATGCACAACAATCACTGTAGTAAAGTCTATTTTCAATGTAACATTTGATTGTATAATTGGTACTTGCACTATATGGCATGATGCACAACAATCACTGTAGTAAAGCCCATTTTCAATGTAACATGTGATTGTATAATGGTTACTTGCACTATATGGCATGATGTACAACAATCACTGTAGTAAAGCCCATTTTCAATGTAACATGTGATTGTATAATGGTTACTTGCACTATATGGCATGATGCACAACAATCACTGTAGTAAAGTCTATTTTCAATGTAACATTTGATTGTATAATTGGTACTTGCACTATATGGCATGATGCACAACAATCACTGTAGTAAAGCCCATTTTCAATGTAACATGTGATTGTATAATGGTTACTTGCACTATATGGCATGATGCACAACAATCACTGTAGTAAAGCCCATTTTCAATGTAACATGTGATTGTATAATGGTTACTTGCACTATATGGCATGATGTACAACAATCACTGTAGTAAAGCCCATTTTCAATGTAACATGTGATTGTATAATGGTTACTTGCACTATATGGCATGATGTACAACAATCACTGTAGTAAAGCCCATTTTCAATGTAACATGTGATTGTATAATGGTTACTTGCACTATATGGCATGATGCACAACAATCACTGTAGTAAAGCCCATTTTCAATGTAACATTTGATTGTATAATGGTTACTTTCACTATATGACATGATGCACAACAATCACTGTAGTAAAGTCTATTTTCAATGTAACATTTGATTGTATAATGGATACATATACTATATAGCATGATGCACAACAGTCACTGTAGTTAAGTCCATTTCCAATGTAAAATTTGATTGTATAATGGTTACTTACACTATATTCATGATATTCAAATTTCATGTTCAATGCAACATGTGATTGCCGTCGTGTTTTTCATTATAGCTAAGTATAATGTTAATGGCCACGTACAACCCATGCTGAAAATAATCAAATTCTGTAATTATATAATCTACATTGTAGTTAATTATCTTATGTTTGAATGTTGAAGAGATGCGACGGTTTTGGTTTCATGATTGTCACATGTGCTTATTGTGTTTTAGTATCGTGGTGCGTAAAGTGGATCATGGTTGCCAAAATACAAACATGTATGTTTCACAAGTTCCGCGCTCGTGTTCAGATAACGTAACGTCGACTATTTTCAAACGTACTACGTCAGATCTTTATTTCAGTGATTTTATAGTTTGAAAATATGGAATAGCTATATTTGGCCATGCTTAGTACAAGGAGTCGTTTCAAACATTTATGTTTAAGTATTTAAATCATTTTCAAATCTTTCTCGAATGTTCCTTCGCCGAGAATATTAGTAGTATCTGGTGCAGTATGTTATATATACTACAGTAGAACTTCGTTGGCTCGAACTTGGATGGCTGGAAAACCTCATAAATCTCGAACTACTTATCTGGTCCCGGCCGAATTCCTATTTCGATGAATACACATGTACATTTATGGCATGATGTTGAACAATACTTGGCTCGAACAAACCTTAAATCGAACTATTTTGTCCAGTCCCGTCGGGTTCGAGTTACCAAAGTTCTACTGTATATAAAATACTTTAAGGTTATATTCTTATGACATTGCAGTGCAACAACTTCCTCATTTCTCGCCATATTGTGAAAAAATAGGATGACGCCGAAACAGTGTATTTTCGTATTATATAAGAGGTTGTTACCTGAGCTCAGTAGGTCACCCAACGATATCGCAGTTACAGGATATGCCAAAGATAGTGTTCATCACGATGCTAAGTCAATATTTGAACCAAAGTATTATGCCTATCATTGATTTTTTTCCTGTGACAGATTGTAGTCTTTTCATCCGTTCTAGTCCGTATCCGGTACTATACAATTTCCATTGTACTTTTTTCCAGAAATAAAAACCATCCATAAAGTCGATTTTCGAGTTATGGTAAAGTAAGATGTTAAAATAGGTGTCAGTACGTCAGGGCCGAGTTGTTCAAAGCTGTGTTAGCTTAACGCTACATTAGGTGAAATATTGTATGTTCAATTTCTTTAAAATTTAAAGTTTTCATATCAAGTACAATGGGTTATAGCAATAGAATGATGCCAGTAAATTGTTATCTTGAATGTATTGTATTAACTGGTTCCAAAATTCATCTTACATTGGTGTCAAGCTAGCAGTGTCTTAAATGACTGGGCGTTGGACTAGAACAGAATGGCGCAGAGGTGTCGAATACCATTGGGAAGGACTATATTTTGTTCGGAGGACATCAAATTTGTTTGTCATTGCACGCTGACAGTCTGTGTTTCAGAGGTTAATAGTAACATTACAGTATTGGTGTAACTATTCTGGCGATGCTATCATCTTGGTAGGTCAAGGGTCCACGCACATTCCCATGCAGTTTTTATGATTACAACATTGCAAACCATTTGGACATATATAAAAAATATGTTCAATATGCATCGTTTGCCTAAAAACGCATTGCATGATCAAACTCAAAATAAAACAGCCATTCATCGATATTAGAATGGATTAACATAGAATATTTGTTTGATAATATGAAGACATGTGCTGTTTAAATGTTGACATTCGCGGGTGTGTCCAACTGTCAACAAACATTTTTGCTGAAAGTATCATGTTAAATAAATTAATAAAACATAATACATAATGCAAACGTTTTACAGTCGAATATAAAGCGTCTATTAAACATTTATGAAACACACATTTAAAATAGGGCCACATCACCAGAAGTCGGCACAGAATGTCACATTTGTGTGCATTGAACGTATTGTAAAGTAATAGTCGACTAAACGGAAACATCTAAAAATCCCCCCTCATGCGGAACCTCAGCAGTTATTCAAGTTGAACTCGATTAATTTCAAGAAAATAGCATGTATCATGTTACATTGTATTCAAATATTGTAACAATGGTGGTCGGGTTTTCTGTTGTCTGCTAAAACAACATGACCGTCGTGTACTGTCGTCTGGCGTGTATTGACAGACGACAGTGTGTATTGACAGACGTTAAACCATTTCGTCTGAATGTTGCTTCATAAATCACGTTCTAGTTTTGTTTTGTGTCAGACGAAATCCATTGAATATTTAATCGTCTGTTTTTTTCTCCAAATTAAATGTGCTATATTTGAACTATGTGACGTGATCACGGCAATAATGAACTTGACTATATCATTTTTATATAAGTACATAATATACATGTTCATGGGTAATAGAGCATTGTTTTACTGTATTAACACCCAGGTAACTTTCGAAATGTTGCTCCCATTCTATAAATTGTTGTCATCGCTCTGTTCCTCAAAATATGTTGACACAAATGTTACCCATAATTCAGCGTGTGATAAACGGTCCTTTTGCCTCACACATCTTCAAGGCAAATCATTTCTTTTAATTTCATGAAACCATACCATAAGATACATTTGTATTAAACATGTTTTATAAAAAAATTTATAGCCATGAGTTGTCAGGACAACCTTGGTCAGTAAAAAATGTGCTTGACATTTAAAAAAACGTCATATTATATTTATTGTTTATTTGCTTACCGTTTTATGCCCACAACAGATGGTAACGTGGGTAAATGGTTCACTTACTGGGTTGGTTATAACTGCAAAGGACGTTTTTAGAACGATGCCCAAATTTTGGAGATTCACAGAAATAAAAGACGCCCTCAACAACACTGCTGGCCTTGAACAACAAGCACAACCACAGTTTATTAATGATGTTTAATGTAACCATATGGCAGACAAAATAATACATTTAATAAACATTACTAGACAACTGATAACAACTATTTAACCTCATGCACCGTTAACAAAATTGCACTTCTGAGTAAATGAGATGAAGAATGCGACACTTTCCGAAATCTTAAATGCCATTATCCATTGTTGAACACCAGTATTCTTTATAAACCACCAGAATAAGCGGTTCCGGTGGCTCCGGTATTCTTTATAAACCACCAGAGCAAGCGGTTCCAGTGGCACCGGTATTCTTTATAAACCACCAGAACAAGCGGTTCCGGTGGCACCGGTATCCTTTATAAACCACCAGAGCAAGCGGTTCCGGTGGCACCGGTATCCTTTATAAACCACCAGAGCAAGCGGTTCAGGTGACACCGGTATTCTTAATAAACCACCAGAGCAAGCGATTCCGGTGGCACCGGTATTCTTTATAAACCACCAGAGCAAGCGATTCCGGTGGCACCGGTATTCTTTATAAACCACCAGAGCAAGCGGTTCCATTGGCACCGGTATTCTTTATAAACCACCAGAACAAGCGGTTTCGATGACAACAGCATTCTTTATAAACCACCGGAGCTAGCGGTTTCGATGACAACAGCATTCTTTATAAACCACCAGAACAAGCGGTTTCGATGACAACAGTATTCTTTATAAACCACCAGAACAAGCTGTTCCGATGTATATATCACGATACTAGTCTAACATTTTTATTGTTAAAATCTTTTTTAACCTTTTGAACTTTACATCTTTGAACATTTACTGTGGCGTATGCATAGAAGACAAAAAGGTTAATTCTTCACGCTTATTGCTGCATTCGTCATGGCACATATATTTAAATCGTTATATCAACTTGTTTCATATTCACATACTCGGTGCTTTATTGGATATACAAATTGCTCCCTCATACCTGTATAGATAAGTATATGCTTAATGCCATATGTTTTATTCATTGTACATCAGTTTTCTATACTGAATGTCATTGGTTCCAATCCTCATGCCTTAATGATTTATTATTAATGTCATATTCTTTATTTATCGTACATAATCGTCTGTAATGATTGGCACGTGTTCCAGCACACGGGCCTACTCAGATCAATGAGTATTCATTTCGGGTCTCCTATCACCTATAAAACTTGTCGCCGTAATAACTTGCAATGTGTTAAACGTTAAACCCTTTTCGAATATTGTAATAGACTGCCCACTTTTGTTGTTGCTTCATACAAAACAAATATACCTGCGCAGTGGAGCAGTCTAATTCCGATTAAAGTCATTACAAAGGATATTTGTCGCAAAAAAATAAACAAACAAACAAAAAAAAAACTGACGAAAAATGATTACACAAACGGCAGCAATTATAGAATATATATTTTTTTATTGAGGTCGCCAAGGTGAGCTATTTCCGAAGGTCGCCATTCTGAAGTTTTATCAGAATCATGTTGCAATTACTTTAAAGAGGCACTTCCTTTTTCCAGGGTGTGTTACACCTAGGGGGACAGAGGCCTTATACTTATACTGGTCAGTGGACGCCATTTTACGCTACGATGACTGGGAGAACTGAACTCTTTTTTACACAAACTGGAAAATGAATAAATCGAAGTCTTCAAATAGTGTAAAAAGTATTGCCGTGGTACTTGTTACGTTGAAGGCGCGCTCGAATTCTGATATGAGACTACTTATAATATTATTATTTA
Source organism: Panopea generosa (assembly GCA_029582155.1). Lineage (NCBI taxonomy): Eukaryota > Metazoa > Mollusca > Bivalvia > Adapedonta > Hiatellidae > Panopea > Panopea generosa. The sequence continues at coordinate 59,079,431 of CM055897.1, forward strand.
ATACAAGTTTACTGGAACTATGTTATCGTTCTCATTATTGTAGCACGGCTATGTAAGAACTAACTCAAACTATTCATTTAAATTCAATAATTGCTCTTCCTCAGTGTGGCAATGCTGTGGTTGAGAAAAGCTGTCAGATATCACATTTCTGGTATGAAGTGCGCTTCTGTAAATTACACAATACGTCACAATTACTGATCTAAACTTGTCATTGTGATTATATAAAATGTCTTCCAGTGTACATCGAGCAGAAGATGGCTGTGTCGTGACGGTTTCCATCTAGCGCGTTATCAGCCGCCATTTTCCTGTTTGGAGACACTTGCATTTGACAAAAATGTCGTTTGGTTTATCGCGATTTTATTCATTACGATGTAAACAAGATATAAAATCGTTATGCTATTCTTCCAGCAGTCGTGGCGGTATCTGGATCATTGTAGGCGAAAGTTCATTCTAGCAAACAGAATAACCAATCTTTGATAAAAAAAAACCAAGAGAGTTTGCAGCCGTCTGTTGTGTGTCTAGATTTCTTACGTATCGTCATATGCTGCATGAGTGCATTTCAGAAAGATACGCAGATGGTTTCTTTTGTTCCTTGCTTTATTTCTTACATGGTATGTTGACCTATTATGGCATATATCTGTTTGGGTAATACATATCATGTTGGATTGTTTTTTCTATTTTGGGTAATACATTTTATGTTCGATTATCTATCAGTTTGGGGCACACATATTATGTTGGATTATCTATCTGTTTGGGTAACACATAGTATGATGGATTATCTATCTGTTTTGGGTAAAACATAGTATGATGGATTATCTATCTGTTTTGGGAAAAACATAGTATGATGGATTATCTATCTGTTTTGGGTAATACATAGTATGATGGATTATCTATCTGTTTTGGGTAATACATAGTATGACGGATTATCTATCTGTTTGGGTAATACATAGAATGATGAAGTATCTATCTGTTTTGGGTAATACATAGTATGATGTATTATCTATCTGTTTGGGTAATACATAGTATGATGGATTATCTATCTGTTTTTGGTAATACATAATATGATGGAGTATCTATCTGTTTTTTGGAAAAAACATAGTATGATGGATTATCTATCTGTTTTGGGTAATACATACTATGGTGGGTTATCTATCTGTTTTGGGAAAAACCATAGTATGATGGATTATCTATCTGTTTGGGTAATACATAGTATGATGGATTATCTATCTGTTTTGGGAAAAAACATAGTATGATGGATTATCTGCCTGTTTTTGGGTAATACATAGTAAGATGGATTATCTATCTGTTTTGGGTAATACATAGTATGGTGGATTATCTATCTGTTTTGAGTAATACATAGTATTATGGATTATCTATCTGTTTTGGGTAATACATAGTATGATGGATTATCTATCTGTTTTAAGTAATACATAGTATGATGGATTATCTATCTGTTTTGGGTAATACATAGTATGATGGATTATCTAACTGTTTTGGGGAAAAAAAGTATGATGGATTATCTATCTTGGTAATACATAGTATGATGGATTATCTATCTGTTTGGGTAATACGTAGTAAGATTGATTACCTGTCTGTTTTGGGTAATACATAGTAAGATGGATTGTCTATTTGTTTTGGGTAATACATAGTATGATGGATTATCTTTCTGTTTTGGGTAATACATAGTAAGATGGATTATCTGTCTGTTTGGGTAATACATAGTAAGATTGATTATCAATTTGTTTTGGGTAATACATAGTAAGATGGATTATCTGTCTGTTTTGGGTAATACATAGTAAGATGGATTATCTATTTGTTTTGGGTAATACATAGTAAGATGGATTATCTGTTTGTTTTGGGTAATACATAGTAAGATGGATTATCTGTCTGTTTGGGTAATACATAGTAAGATGGATTATCTATTTGTTTTGGGTAATACATAGTAAGATGGATTATCTATTTGTTTTGGGTAATACATGTTATGTTGAAATCCGGAAGACGCCAACAGACGTGTTTTAGGATTTCATACACGCCTGTATAAAAACAGTTGAATTGAAAAATATGTACTAAAACTATTGTAAGATGTTCAGTTTATTACTAGTAGTGTTCTTGCGTGCGCGTGCGCATGTGTAGTGTTCATATAATCAGGACATCTTTAATGTACATACACTGTGTGCCTAAGCAACCAATAAAATTTAATGAAAACAATGTTATATTGCAGATATGCCGCAGTTCAATCTGCTGTCGTCAGTTTCTTTGTTAACTCCCGACTGTATTTCGATGTGTATGTCGTCTGTTTTGTTTTCATCTGCTGTAGCATTGGCCCCTTACCAGTGCGATGAGTGTGTCGGACATTGCTGTGTGGTCGTGTCAGCATTTATACGTTAGGTCAAACTTTAATCACATGTAGCCGTAGTTTCTCGCCGTCGAAGAAATCCTATATGACTTCCGGATTCCATAAAGACTGGTGCTATAATAACCACATAATAATACAGGTTTCATTGTCTACATCACTTTTCGCGTTCGCACAGAGTGTATCAGTGTACAGAAGCTGTAAATGTTATACGGGAACATCTGTGTAACGTGATAGGCCAACATATGTTGTAAGACACACAATATCAGCGAGCTCGCCTCATCTGTGGAGTATTATTAAATTCCAAGACTTTTTCTAGGTGTTGATTTTTTGTTCAGCCGAAAATAACTTTGTTTTCTGCTTGACGTGTGGAGGTGCGTAATCGGTGCATATCAGCCGTTACAAATTGGTTCAAACGTAAAAATGGGCGTAGGATATGTGTCTGACGTTCATACTGGTTCAGGCGTAAAAATGGGCGTAAGATATGTATCTGACATTCATACTGGTTTAGGCGTAAACAAAATGGTATGTAGCAATTCTGACGTCTGGGCATGTTAAAGAGTAAAAAGTGCTTTTGGTTTGTATCTAATGTCCGGACTGAAAGGAGACTGTGACCGCACGAGGATTCGAACTCACGACATCTGGATTGATAGTCAGTCGCGCTACTGACTGAGCTAATCGTACCCGGCGGCGCGTATCGAACATATTACGTATCGATTCACGAATATATAGTCCAGTGAAATCGTGAAAAGAAATCAGAAAAATGGGGAAAAGCACAAAACTTGGACAGAACTACTTTAGGGCAAAATAAATGAGCATGAGACACACTCCAGAAAATCCAACATAGCCGTAAAAACAAAGATGGCCGCTATTCATGTACATGTATATAAGTTTAAGAAATACCTAATAGTATCTATAATACCCATACACATACACACACTTGCACATATTGGTTTTTCAAAACTTAAAAGCACCTGTTTGCAATATTAGACATACTGTGATAAGATTAGAAGAAAAACAACAGAATGAATATTTTGTGAGCCAAAATTAGTTAACAATAGTTATTGACATTTAAAAGTTGTTTAAAATAGCCACAATCCTGTTAAACCTAAAAAAATGTAAACAATTGTTAAATAGTGTATTAGTGAATATATGCGATGTGTTCACTTTGTCGTCAGTTTTCGCGACATATATTTTTGTTAATAACGTGGTGTATATTTAAATCTAGTTAACTAAGTGGAATTATGAAATTTAGTAAAGTATCTATGTTAGTTATACAAATAGGATTGCTGAAGGGTGGGGCACATAATTGTTACTTCGTGCATGTGGACATCCTGTTTAATCAAATTTACCGATTTGCATATGTTACTCTAGTTTTATTTTTCTATTGAATTAAAGCACATTGTCGTTACAAAATCTTATACTTCCATGCTGTTATCATAACATTATGATGTACAGGCACTAACTTTAAAGCAGAATCCAGCAGTCCTATGTATATTTTGTTTTAAAAGATTGTGTCTGATGTTGATGATTGTGACCTGTTCTGGGCGGCCTGACCAGTAGAAAACGGCTTTGTTATAATGTTTGCAGGGTTGCATATAGAAATAGCATACTTGAATTTATTTACACCATCGAGTAAGTTCTTCTTAATTATTTCAAAAGGAGATAGCTCTGAAGTTGTAAAACCTTGTTTATGCTCAGCTCAAACTCGCACTCTCACACAATATATATGATTCATATGACATCATAATTAAAGCACTAACATTTGACTCTGTTTAATAACCTCGTATTTTTCATTAAATCCATTGATTTCGATTTGACGGTTTGGTTTAGACAGTAAAGAACGCCTCGTATCTGTGAGTGTTTAAATTATTGGTCAGTCAAAATGCTGGCAGGGTGAAAACATTAGCAGAATACCTGACGTCATTAAAACCTCTACAAACTCAGACGAAAACATATCAAGGATTCTGGCTCAGAACTATTCTCACATATCAAGGATTCTGGCTCAGAACTATTCTCACATATCAAGGATTCTGGCTCAGGACTATTCTCAACTTTATTCTCAACTTTGAGCCAAAATAACTAGTTAAATCCGCCGATGGGATGTACGAATATAGCCGACCAACATAGTCCTCCAGCCAGTCGCATACTTTCCTCATGGAATTGTGTGTTTTATATTTAACATTTTCAAAATTGTAAGGTTTCAGTTGGCAGAAACACTAAGAGTGCGGATGTAACGTTCGAGGCGGATAGTAAAGGTGTGGCATGGGCGCCTATGTAACGTTCCGGTGTTGTTGAAGAAATGTGGTATGGACCCGTTTATGACGCTCCAGATTGGTTGTAAAGATGCGGTATGAGCCCGTATTAGTCTGTAGATCGATTTGGTCCGTTAAAAAGCAATTGTTACGAGCACGCTAATTCGCAGTCATCTATATATATAGTAGGAGGACGTTGATTAGTCAGTTAATTTGACGTTGGAAATGTCACTTTTGAGCACGTTGATTGGTTAGTTGCTTCATGGAAAAAATGAATTGCGTCACAGTTTAGTATGTAAAGGTGCGGTATGGGTCCGTACGTATGTTCCATACTGTGGGCGTGGTGTGGTAAGGGCCCGTATGTAATGTTTCAGACTGGTTGTTGAGGTGCAGCATAGGCCTATATGTGATATTCCAGATTGGTTGTAGATGTGCGTCATTGGTCCGTATGTAAGTTCCAGACTGTAGGAGAGGTGTGGTAATGGCCCGTACGTGATGTTTTAGACTGGTTGTAGAGGAGCGGTATAAGCATATATATAATGGTTGTAGAGGTGTGGAATGGGTCCGTATGCGACTGGTAGAAGTAATACTGTGTGGGCGTGTATATAATACTCCAGACTGGTGGGAGAGATAGATTATGTTTGCGTATCTGACGTTTCAGACTGGTTGTTGAGGTGCATAGTGAGCGCGTTTGTGACTGTAGAGATGCAGTATGGGTGCATAATTATGTAGTTTGGAGAACAGACCCAGCTCTCCCGATTGGGTCCGTTTAATTGCAATGTTGGGATAGTCACATATGAGCACGTTGATTGGTCAGTTGCTTCAAATGACCATTTGGATGACATTACAGTTTAGTAATTGTTCAATTGCTACGAACTGTAGGCCAGACATAAAATCCCTGATTTTTCATATCGGGTTAATAGACGTGATTCGGGTGATATCAGGTTCTGGGAAAGACTAGCCCATATGTGAAGTTCCAGACTGGTTGTAGAGATGTGGTATGGACGTGTATGTGACGTTTCAGACTTTTTGTAGAGATGTGGTATGGGTAGACTGATTGTAGAGATATGGTATGGGTTGACTGGTTGTAGAGATGTGGTATGGACGCATATGTGGCGTTCCAGACTGGTTGTAGAGATATAGTACGGGTAGACTGGTTGTAGAGATGTGGTATGGACGTGTATATGACGTTCCAGACTGTTTGTAGGGATGTGGTATGGGTAGACTGGTTGAAGAGATATGGTATTAGTAGACTGGTTGTAGAGATATGGTACGGGTAGACTGGTTGTAGAGATGTGGTATGGACGCGTATGTGACGTTCCATACTGGTTGTAGAGATGTGATATAGACGCGTATGTGACGTTCCAGACTGGATGTAGAGATATGGTACGGGTAGACCGGTTGTAGAGATGTGGTATGGACGCGTATGTAACGTTCCAGAATGGTTGTAGAGATGTGATATGGACACGTATGTGACGTTCCAGACTGGTTGTAGAGATATGGTACGGGTAGACTGGTTGAAGAGATGTTGTATGGACGTGTATGTGATGTTCCAGAATGGTTGTAGAGATGTGATATGGACACGTATGTGACGTTCCAGACTGGATGTAGAGATATGGTACGGGTAGACCGGTTGTAGAGATGTGGTATGGACGCGTATGTAACGTTCCAGAATGGTTGTAGAGATGTGATATGGACACGTATGTGACGTTCCAGACTGGTTGTAGAGATATGGTACGGGTAGACTGGTTGAAGAGATGTTGTATGGACGTGTATGTGATGTTCCAGAATGGTTGTAGAGATGTGATATGGACACGTATGTGACGTTCCAGACTGGTTGTAGAGATATGGTACGGGTAGACTGGTTGAAGAGATGTGGTATGGACGTGTATGTGATGTTCCAGACTGGTTGTAGAAATGTGATATAGACGCGTATGTGACGTTCCAGACTGGTTGTAGAGATATTGTACGGGTAGACTGGTTGTAGAGATGTGGTATGGACGCGTATGTAACGTTCCAGAATGGTTGTAGAGATGTGATATGGACACGTATGTGACGTTCCAGACTGGTTGTAGAGATATGGTACGGGTAGACTGGTTGAAGAGATGTGGTATGGACGTGTATGTGATGTTCCAGACTGGTTGTAGAAATGTGGTATGGACGCGTATGTGAAGTTCCAGACCGGTTGTAGAGATGTGGTATGGACGCGTATGTGAAGTTCCAGACTGGTTATAGAGATGTGGTATGGGTAGACTGGTTGTAGAGATATAGTGAGGTAGACTTGTTGTAGAGATGTGGTATGGACGCGTATGTGAAGTTACAGACTGGTTGTAGAGATATGGTATGGGAAGACTAGTTGTAGAGATGTGGTATGGACGCGTTTGTAAAATTCCAGGCTGGTTGTAGAGATGTGGTATGGACGCGTATATGAAGTTCCAGACCGGTTGTAGAGATGTGATATGGACGCTTATGTGAAGTTCAGACTGGTTGTAAAGATATGGTATGGGTAGACAGGTTGTGGAGATGTGATATGGACGCGTTTGTGACGTTCCAGACTGGTTGTAGAGATATGGTACGGATAGACTGGTTGTAGAGATGTGGTATGGACGCGTATGTGAAGTTCCAGACTGGTTGTAGAGATATGGTATGGGTAGATTGGTTGTAGAGATGTGGTATGGGCGCGTATGTGAAGTTCCAGACTGGTTGTAGAGATGTGGTATGGATGCATATGTGAAGTACCAGACCGGTTGTAGAGATGTGGTATGGGCGCGTATGTGAAGTTCCAGACTGGTTGTAGAGATATGGTATGGGTATACTGGTTGTAGAGGTGTGATATGGACGCGTATGTGACGTTCCAGACTGGTTGTAGAGATATGGTACGGGTAGACTGGTTGTAGAGATGTGGTACGGACGTGTATGTGAGGTCCCAGACTGGTTGTAGAGATATGGTATGGGTAGACTGGTTGTAGAGATGTGGTATGGACGCGTATGTGATATTCCAGACTGTTTGTAGAGATGGGGTAAGGATATATATATGCGACTTAACAGATTGGTAGTAGAGATGCGATATGGGTGTTTATGTGATGTTCCAGACTGATGGAAGAGGTGTGGTTGTAGAGGTGCTGGCGGTATATGCGCGTATATGATGTCCCAGACTGGTTGTAAAGACGTCGTATGGGCACATATGTGACGTTCTAAACTGGTTGTAGAGATGGGGTGCATATGTGACATTACAGACTGGTTGTAGAGATTTGGTATGGACGCGTAATTGACGTTTCAGAGATGTGTTATGGGTGCATATGTGACCTTTTAGACTGGTTGTAAAGATGCGGGTCTGTATGTGACGAACCAGACCGGTGGAGGAGGTACGGTATATGCGCATAAGTGACGTTCCCGATTGGTTGTAGAGGTGTGGATACGCGCGTATATTACGTTCGTGACTGGTTGTAGAGATGAGCGTGTGTATTTTATATTAGTGTCTGTTGATGAGTTGAGGTTCAATAAGTACGATGTCAGAACTGTTTTGGTTTGAATGATTACGTCTACTGAGAAGTTTTAATACTACCTAATGTGTGTTAGTAGGCATGCATCTCTATACCCACGTCCTCTGGAAAAACTTCCTCTGACTGATGGCATAAATTCTAATCTTTATTACCACCGAAAGAATAATATCCTATAAACATTTGATTTAGCTTCATGTGTGCCTTGGATACTTAATCAATGAGATCGCCCATTGTTTGTGAAGTTGACAATTTTGTATGTTAAATAATTAATTTATTTGCACGATTTGACATCGATAATAACTCAAATTTTCCCATATCACTGCCTCTGTTATTTTGATATAGCAGGTTCCATTAAAAATACAGCAATAACGTTTATTGTACCTTTTACAATCGGCCTAATCACTACATTATCACCAACGTGATTGTTAAATATTCATATTATAGCTCAACGCAACTGTGCAGATTACCGTAGTACATGTATGCACTAGGTGATAATACCGGGGAACATGTAATACCGGGATAAATGCAATACCAGGGTACTTGTAATACCTGGATACATGTAATACCGGGGTACGTGTTATACCGGGAAGCATGTAATACCGGAGTTAACGCAATACGAGGATATATGTAAAACCGGGGTAAATGCAATACCGGGGTACATGTAATACCCGGATTCATGTTATACCTGGATACATGTAATACTAGGGTGCATGTCATACCTGGATACATGTAATACCTGGAAACATGTAATACCGGGGCGAATGTTATACCGGGGTGCATGTAATGCCGGGGTGCATGTAATACCGGGGTACATGTAATACCTGGATACATGTAATACTTAGATACATATACTATCTGGATACATGTCATACATGGATACATTTAATACCTAGAAACATGTAATACCGGGGTAAATGTAATACCTGGTATGCATTTAATGCCAGGATACACTTAAAACCTGGATACATGCAATACCGGGGTACATGTAATACCTGGATACATGTAATACCTGGATACACGTAATACCAGGATACTTGTAATACCTGTATACATGTCATACCGGGATATATGTAATACTGAGGTACATGTAATACCTGGATATATGTAATACCTTGATACATGCACTAGCGAAATATATGTAATACTAAGGTACATGTAATACCGGGATATATGTAGTACTGGGGTACATGTTAAACCTGGATATATGTTATACCTGGATGCATGTACTACCGGGATATATATAATACTGGGGTACACGTAATACCTGGATACATGTAATACCGGGGAACACGTAAAACCGGGATATATGTAAAACCGGGGTAAGTGCAATACCGGGGTACATGTAATACCTGGATGTTACATGTTTCCAGGTATAACTTGTATACAGGTATTACATGTACGGGGTACATGTAATACCTGGATACATGTCATACCTGGATACATGTACTACCTTGATACATGTAATACCAGGTAAATGTAATACCTGGATACATGTTATACCGAGGTACATGTAAAACTGGGGTACATGTAATACCTGAATACATGTAATACCGGGGAGAATGTAATACCGGGATGCATGTAATACCGGTGTGCATATAATACCGGAGTACATGTTATACCGGGGTACAAGTTATACCGGGGTGAATGTGATGCTTGGGTACATGTTATACCGGGGTGAATGCGGTACCGGGATACATGTTATACCTGGGTGAACGTAATACCGGGTACACGGACTATCATCGTCAATTACTTCTGACGTACAAGAATGGTATATCAACGCGGAATGTGTACTTGCTCGCCACCTATACAACCGTGACATATGCATTTTTCACCGAATGTGTGCTGCCGTGGTGCATGTATTTCAGTGGCAAATGAACTTTTTACCGAATGTGTGATACCATAATGTATGTACTACCGTGACATATGAACTTTCCACCGAACGTGTGCTACCGTGGTGCATGTACTACAGTGACAAATGAACTTTCCACCGAATGTGTACTACCGAGGTGTGTGTATTACAGTGGTAGATGAACGTCCCCCGAATGTCTACTTTCATGTTGCATTTACTACCGTGGTATATAAACTTTCCACCGAATGTGTACTACCGAGGTGAATGTATAACAGTGGTAGATGAACGTCCTCCGAATGTGTACTACCGAGGTACATGTATTACAGTGGTAGATGAAACGTCCTCCGAATGTCTACTACCATGTTGTATGTACTACCGTGGTATATAAACTTTTCACCGAATGTGTACTACCGAGGTACATCTACTACAGTGGAAGATAAACGTCCTCTGAATGTGTACTACCGAGGTACATGTATTACAGTGGTAGATGATCGTCCTCCGAATGTGTACTTCTATGTTGTATGTACTACCGTGGTATATAAACTTTACACTGATTGGTACTACCGTTATGCATGTTCTACAGTGGCAGATGGACGTCCTCCGTATGTCTACTACCATGGTGTATGTACTACCGTGGCATATAAACGTTTCACCGAATGTGTACTACCGTGATGCATGTACTACAGTGGCAGATGGACGTCCTCCGTATGTCTACTACCATTCTGTATATACTACCGTGGCATATAAACTTTTCACCGAATGTGTACTACCGAGGTACATGTACTACAGTGGTAGATAAACGTCCTCCGAATGTGTACTACCGTGTTGTATGTACTACCGTGGTATACAAACATTTCACTGAAAGTGTACAACCGTGTTGTATGTACTACCGTGGTATATAAACTTTTCACCGAATGTGTACTACCGTGGTGCATGTATTACAGTGACAAATGCACTTTCCTCCGAATGTGTACTACCATGTTGTACGTTCTACCGTGGAATATAAACTTTCCATCGAATGTGTACTCATGTAGTGCATGTACTACAGTTGTAAATGAACGTCCTCCGAATGTGTACTACCATGTTGTATGTACTATCGTGGTATATAATCTTTTCACCGAATGTGTACTACCGATGTACATGTACTACAGTAGTAGATGATCGTCCTCCGACTGTGTACTACCGAGGTGCATGTATTACAGTGGTTAATGAACGTCTCCGAATGTCTACTACCGTGGTATATAAATATTTCACCGAATGTGTTCTACCGAGGTGCATGTTCTACAGTAGCAGATAAACGTCCTCCGATGTGTACTACCGAGTGTGTGTATTACAACGGTTGATGAACGTCCTCCGAATGTGTACTACCATGTTGTATATACTTCCGTGGAATATGAACTTTCAACCGAACGTGTGTTACCGTGGTGCATTCACTAAAGTGGTAGATGAACGTCCTCCGACTGTGTACTACCGATGTGCATGTATTACAGTAGTAGATAACGTCCTCTGAATGTGGGGGGGGGGGGGGGGAGGGGGGTAAAAGGACCCCTACAATAATATTCTATTAGACATCATGTTGATCTAATAAGGCTTTTTATTTTTTATCGCAACCTTTTATTTATGAAGACATCTGTCAACTGTAAAATCACAACCCAGCTGGGCTCTTGCTTGCACATTTGGGAATGAGTTTCGAGCCCTTGAGTATGGAAAAATTATCTTTAATTTATATTTAGTTTCATTTTAAAAGAATTTTGGGAAATTACATGACCCAGGTCCTTCAACATATATAACAATATATGTTTAATGTATAAAAATGTGACACTCTTGTACAAGACAACCTTAAAAAGCAAAGATATAAAAAAAATTACCAAACCCTTTACATGACAATCATTCCAATCGCATTAACATATATGTATTTAAAGCATTTTCATTAGACAACGTCAAATTTTTTAAAGACTTATTTTTCGATAAAACCCTGGAGCCGGACTACTTTTACGTTTCTCGCGTAAACAAAGAAACATCGACATTTTGATGGTCGGTTTAACAATATACGAACTTAAATGACATGCACAACGGTTCCACGCTTATTTTTAATAATAAAATACAACAAAAACAAATGTTAGATCTAGTCCTAGCTGTTTTCTTCGGATTATTGTTTTATAGATTTCTTTAGTTCAGCGATTTAACCGGGCGCCACAATCAGAATTAGGTCACAAAATGTTCAGATTTGAGATGTATTTTGTACATTTGAACACAATGTTTACCGAACGTGAATGCTAGCCGTTGACAAAAATTTCCACAGACCAATTTATTCAACAGGAAAAATGAAATTAAAACATGTACATGGAGTTGAAGTTCAGATGATAGCGATCGTGAGACAATGTAAATAAACAAATCCGGCACGTAAACGTCATTTAAAACGTTTCAAATTTGGATTCTCCATCAACCAACTTGGATTTATATGGCCTTCGTAAATATTGACACTTTTTTAAAAACAAGCGTGTAGACAAAAACTAAACAATGACGTCAGCACTGTGTGGGTATTTCCTGGAATTATTGATTTTCTATTTGTCCAAACCGAGAGATAAAAGACGGGTGTTTAATTTTTTCACCTCAAAATATTTCGTCATTTTGCAGTAAACCAATTAATGTTACAGAGTTCATCTGATAATGGAAACAATAGCCGCTACGATATTATTGGATATTAGATCTAGAGAATGTGATGTCAACCAGGACAGAGGTGATGTATTCTTTCGCGTTTACTTTGCAGCGTATAGTTTTTTTTTGTGTTTTTTTCATTCACTTGAGGAGTTTCAAATTAAATATAATCATCAAGATTGGAATTATAAGGATTTAGTTCATTTTTTTCTGTTTTTACGCATTTGTAAAGAATGTCGAATCACGCACAAATCTGACATAAAATCCTTCTAGTAAAAACCAGAAAAAAATGGATTTAATCCTATATTCCTCATTTATATACATTTTCTAATATTAAAGCTCAAGATCAACAAGACTTTTCCGTCATGACTGGCTTGGAAATGTGATTTTCTCCAGGTATTCCACCCTGACATCAGTAACTTTATCCCCTTCTCTTTGTAATTTTATTCGCCGAACTTCACTGGTCTGTTTAACCGGATTATTTGCAAAGCTTCTAAATCGCGAATACCGATGATATTACGTACAACAGTAGCCTGTTCATTTGCAATTCAAACTCACTGAAACTTATGATACAAACGATTGGTCATTGTAATAATAATTTGCGATATAGACCAAAAATATACGAAAAGACAAACATCATTGCATTAAAAAACATTTTATTCCATAAATTTCAATGACTTTCGGATTCGCCCAACACTTGTCACGTGATCAATAACGGTGTGGTAGTGCATATGATCTGCCACGTGCGGTCCTGCGTAGAGAAAACGTTTTGGTGGAAAAATCATAAATAAACATCACAATTTCAATGGAATTGTTGCAATAAAACTGAATGTACATCTCCAAATGTATTTTTTGGTTCCTTTTCATTTTGAAATTAGGAATTTTGTTACTTTGGATGGGAAAAGAAAAGCAATGAACAAAATTGCTTTTTTTTTGCGGAAACGTGTCCATGACACAATGGAATTTAAAATAAGAGTCCTCGGTCGAAACTGTACATCGGAGACGCAGGAAAAAATCAGGGCTGCATTCGGTTCGGTTAGAGATAAAAAAAACGTTAGCTAATATATTTTCCTGTACACGGGCTCAACCTTGTAAGTATTCAACAGCTTTTTGGGGAATCCATTTCGCTATTTGAAATACATTTCGCTGGTTTCATTTCGCACTTTACGTCCGATTTCGGTAGATTTATCTCAAATTATCCGATTAATTAGACGCTTTGTTATATGCTATGAACTAATCAATAAGCGTCTATTTTTTTCTCATAAAAACGATTTGTTGCAATCGATGCGAAAATTTTACAAGCACTTATTTCAAACTAAAATTGCCCTCTTTAAGCATAAAGATAAATCAAGTGAATAAAATAATGTAAAAAATCTCGTCTTATCTCTCGTTTCAACCATACAACGAGACTCTTAAGATGGCAACGGAACAGGCTGGCCGAACATTGCTATATTTTTTTGTTCAAACTTAACATTTGCGTTGTTAGATTATACATATATGGTGTAAAATTTAATATTTATGGTATTCGTTTTACATTTTTATTGTTAAACTAAGATTATAAATATTAAAAAACAACATATACAATCAACGAACACAAATTAAATTAGACAATAAGAGAAAAAAATAAAACATGAAAATAAAACAACAAACACAATATACTTTACAACGCGAATGTAAAATAATGAACATAAACATAAAAGCACCGAAAATAATAGAAAGTTAAAAATACACGAAAAGAAAAAGAGAAAGAAAACACACTAGTTATTTTAATATTCTTGTTCTTCGGTAAAATGACGTCACTTGATAAACTTGTAGCAATTTGATTGCATACACCGTATACAAAACATAGCTGCGGGCTGTCACACCCGGACTTAACCAATGAACGACGTCGTAACAAAATCTTCTCCTTAATAATAACGAACAAATATTTGCTCACAGTGATGTATTTTTGTATTCTTTGTTTTCTCTTCGTATTGTTCAACTGTCAATTGTTTTCGTTGTTTTTTTATGTTCATGTTTTTTATTGTTTAATCTTATTAGTGATTGTTAATTCATATGTTTATATTTATGTTCTTAGTTAATAAGATATGTGAAATGAGAACATAAATATAAAAACAATACAAGTGTTAGGTATCAAACAAGAAAATGAGTTATACAATTTAGCAACGTTTGGCCTGTAATAACAAAGATGGCACACAGGTGTAAACCCAACATTGATTTTTGTTATTTATTATATAGTAAATAATAAAAGTTTGAAGGCTTGTCATTCATACAGAATCCCAAATGAAAGAAGTGAAACCTACATTTTACTGTTTGTCAACCTCTGCACTATCAAAATATGGTGAGATAAATAGGGGTCATGTGTCTTATAAGAGATTTTTTTTCCTGCTCAGTGTGTACACTGTTGACAAAGTGAAAGTAAACCTCCGAAATCATGTATTCATACCCCAATTTCCAAGCATCAATTTTTTTTACTAAATTCACAATTCAAACATGACAATGCTATCAAAATGTTCAAAATACATCAATAATGCCATTCAAATAAAAAAGGAGCATTGAAATAAGGAAAATGCATTTCTCAAGAAGAAGAAACGAGGATTATTTATAACCGCCATTATGCGACTACCCCACGGAAGCACTTCCTTTTTTCCAGTGGTGGTACTATACCTATACGTCAATGATGATTTACATACTCACAACCGGAACTTTTGGCTCATCTGTGTTACCTGTCGTCGGACTTTACCCGTAAGTATGTTAAGTATAACAGGACAATGGCAGCATTATCTAAACAAAACAGCACATGCTTTCGATTAAAGTTCTGTAAAGTATTATAGGGTAATGGCAGCATTACATGAACAATAATTTGTTTTTGAATAGGTTACTGTGAAGTATTACAGGACAATGGAAGGATTACATAAATATAAAAGAATGCTTTTGGTTAGGTTACTGTAAAGTATCCCAAGAAAATGGAAACGTTACATAAATAAATAAGATGCTTTTGGTTAGGTAACTGTAAAGTAATCCAGGACAGTGGGAGCATTACATAAACAAAAAATAGATGCTTTTCGTTAGGTTACTATAAAGTATTACATGATACAATCTGTAATGGAAAAATAACAGGACAATGAAAGGATTACATAAATATAAAAGAATGCTTTTGGTTAGGTTACTGTAAAGTATCCCAAGAAAATGGAAACGTTACATAAATAAATAAGATGCTTTTGGTTAGGTAACTGTAAAGTAATCCAGGACAGTGGGAGCATTACATAAACAAAAAATAGATGCTTTTCGTTAGGTTACTATAAAGTATTACATGATACAATCTGTAATGGAAAAATTACAGGACAATGAAAGGATTACATAAATATAAAAGAATGCTTTTGGTTAGGTTACTGTAAAGTATCCCAAGAAAATGGAAACGTTACATAAATAAATAAGATGCTTTTGGTTAGGTAACTGTAAAGTAATCCAGGACAGTGGGAGCATTACATAAACAAAAAATAGATGCTTTTCGTTAGGTTACTATAAAGTATTACATGATACAATCTGTAATGGAAAAATTACAGGACAATGAAAGGATTACATAAATATAAAAGAATGCTTTTGGTTAGGTTACTGTAAAGTATCCCAAGAAAATGGAAACGTTACATAAATAAATAAGATGCTTTTGGTTAGGTAACTGTAAAGTATCCCAGGACAGTGGGAGCATTACATAAACAAAACTAGATGCTTTTGATTAGGTTACTGTAAAGTATTACATGATAATGGAAGAATTACATAAACAAAAAACTATGCTTTTGGTTATGTTACTGTAAAGTATCCCTGGACAATGGGAGCATTACATAAACAAAAATATGTTTTTATTAAGATTTTCTATATCATAACAGACTGGTGATTAAATAAACAAAAATAAAAATCAACATGATTTTGATAAAGTATAACAGAACAATGGAGCATTAAATAAGCAGAACAATACAATGCGTTTAATTAAGTTACTATATAATCATTTCACAAAGACAGGTGTCCGTCTTTTGAGATGGAATGCGTGGAATGTTATCATTCTGACTACAGTGTGGTGTCAGGTCCGACTGCTGCTAGCCAATTTTACCGCCACTATCTTCTACACTGCAGCAGCCTTTGTTGTAGATGTTGTCCATTTTATCACTTATCAAATATGAAAGCACGTGTTTATTTGCGTTTTGGTTTCTTCGCCACTCTGCATGTTCTCAAGTCTGCAAAAGGTCGACCTTTGTTGAATTAATGACCTCTAGTGCATACGCACACATTTCACACGCAGTATCTTTGTTACAAATGTGTTAAGAAGAAGGTTTCCAACGGGTCAGTGTCGGGTATATAATAAAGATAAGCATTAGTTTTGTGTGACTAGTGACATTTATAAACAAACAGTTATATTTGACAAACAGGTTCTATGTAATATTGTAAATAACCAAATGTGTAATGAAGGAAAATTGGGACCAAGCGCTGTGTATTTAAATGCCATGTTAGGAATTCCAATCAGATATGTCCATTTTCATGTACCCAAATACGCCATTTATTTTCCCGTTTTCCCGCAATTATATAACGATTATTTGTTAATAAATTAGATTAACGCGTTTGGGCTGGAACTAATGTTTTCATAACAAAATGAACCTGTCATAGAGAAATAGTACCATGTCACATCAAAACAGAATGGATAAAAACAAATGAATACCGAAATAAAATATATCTGCTGAAGAAAAAATCACAATTTATCTACGGGCGTATACCTTTTCTAGACAGTCACATTGCGCATGTCAGTTTTTTTATAGACAGCCACACGTTTGTTTGTTTGTTTGACTATTTTTCATCATTTCAAATTTTCGAAGGCTAACAGACGATCAGTTAACTTAACCACTCTTTCTTGAGATCCGAAAAGTTCAACCAGTACTCGGGCACACCCATCTCCGCAAGTAACTGGTGATAACTTTCCCATTTGAATCAGCAATGAGAGACGAATGACAATGAGACGCAGAACAAATTAAGTGCTCAAATGCTGTTTCGGAGAAGAAAGACTTCGTACTCCTGAATTGTTACGGAAAAGGTTCTATCTGAAATGGTTCTGATGAGAGCAAATTCCGGAGTTATTGCGTTGGGACACAGGTCAGTGCATCAGAGCCACCTGGTGGTAAAACTCCCTATATCTTGGTTAGTACATATGTGCCAACGTTTTGTAGAGGTTTGACCCCTATTTCTTTTGCATAATGCGATGTAGAGTGTGGACCCTCCTTTCTGTACTCATCAATCCGGGGTTCACCCCCTCCTGCCTAGGAACTTCAGGCTAAACATGTTGAAATGTATAGTTGTGTCAATGTTTTTCACTGCAATACATTTTCATCCACTACAAAAAATATTTTGTTCATAAGACACATGTATTTTATTCTTAATGAAATCCAAGAGCTTATATCATTGCGTAGATAAAGTTTTATTTAGATTAAAATTTAATGTAGAGTTTCAACCCCTATAATTGGTTTGAATATAGCGTTTTGACCATTAAAATTTAGACTGCAAAACAGAGTGTGTGCCTATATTTTGAAGTTTACATGGCACATATGTACCCATTTTCAAGTTAAGTGCCCCCCTCAAAGCCTAGAACTGGTTTAATGGTTAAATCGAGGCTCCCCCCCCCCCCCAGTGCAATTTTTAAATTTAATTTTGGTCATCTTCGACGCTTGCTTTTCTTAATCATGATTTCTTCTTTGAATCGATTTGTAACATGTTCTGATTGGTTGGTTTATACAATTGGATTACCTCGATTCCCGTAGTATTACAAAGGGTTATGGCTTAGGAGGTTATAGTTTCGTTCGAATGATGGTACATATCTCGTTGTGTTGCGGGCTTTACAGCTCGACATCATTGCCACATTGCCTAGTTCTAGAGTTAACTCGATTAGTTGAATACTATTTTTAATTCAACTGTTTCTTCACGTTAAGCTCTCTTAATGGTGGTATGTTGTTTAAAATTTCATAAAGGCATACGGAAGTTAATTTGAAATTTTGTTTTCGTCTTCGACATTCACCATGAAACTAACATGTATCTTAATTGTCCGCCTCCAGTTTTAAAGAGTGTACACTTTCAAAACATACAGCATAGAAAGACGAATAAAGTACATTAAACTAAATCTGACAGCGCTTTAGCTATGTAGCTACAAACAGCGCATGAATTCTCCTGGGACCAAGGCGCCATATCAAGATCACTGATGTCGTACTTCGAGTCCTACTCGCTCCAGAAACTTTATGAGAGAAAGTCTACCTGATTCTTGCGGAAAACAGTGATTCTACTCAGATTCATTCTAGTGTCTTCTTCCACAACAAAAACAACACAACACCTGTCAGACACACAGATATGTTTCACTCGTGTTTTGTTCATAATCAATAACACGATCAATACACTGCTAATACATAATGTTTAAATAATCATACTCCTGTATAAATGGCATTATGAACATCGACACTTTCTTCTTAAATTGAATAACACACACACGATTATGATATTTAACCGACCCACTGCGCATGCCCGAGGACAAAAACGGACAAGCTCAGAATCGGATAAAGTTGGAACAGTCACATTTTCTCACATTCCTGCTCAGATGATACGGGTTTTCCCCGTGGAGGAAAACTCTTATCTTTCATGTCACGTGATAGCTTTCTCACATGGCCTGACGGAAAACTGGCACTATATCATTTTTTGTAATTTATTTCCTTATCAACAAATTGTAATCATATACATTTTCATTTTCACGTCTACGAAAATATTTTGAAATTCGATATTGTCGTCTAGTAGGAAACCGTAAAAAAGAGATAGACGTAACGTCAGAATAACGTCAACGTATACATTTATATCGTCTTGCTTGCCTACAAGAAAAAGGCCGGAGTAAAAATTATATTTAAATTGAATTATTCAAGGCTCGGTAAAGTCTGCTAACTTGACCGACGTATTATTTAAACAATAAATGTGCGGAGAGATCAACAGGTGTAATTTCTGGTACATTTATGTATGTACTTTAAAATGTAAATTTCTTCATATATATGTGAACTTTTGGGCGTTAAACACGCATTATATATAAAAGTAGAATATTTTTATGGTGAAGGCAATTATCGAAGATCTGTCATTTGGCTAAGGATAATGGGAGAAAAAAATCCATCATGAGTTCATCATGTGTCCATCCATGTGGTATAGAAAAATACCACCCTCTGGGTCAGAGCCTCGTCCCTACATTCGACCCCTCGGGCGAGATATTTCTATCCTGCACGGATACTCATGATGGATTTGTATAATCTAAGTCTGACTTTCTCTCTACAAAGTCAATGAATTGTAACATAAATGTTGTTTTGTTTCAGACTTTTGTGTTGATTCTGTTTGTATTTTATGGTGCCAACTGCCTTAGACAAGATAAATGCATCGATTGTATTCGAAAATATTTAAAATATATACCATGATGGCACCGAGAATGTCTAGGGTTGGGACAAATATTTGAAAGTTCAGACTGGGTCAACATCTTGTAAATAACAACACAATGCAGTACACATTAACATAACAATTTTATTATATTCAGAGAAATAATAATAATTTATGAGGCATGTTAACTAAAGTCATTTTACTACAATTCTATATAAAAAAATGCCGTGGCAAGGTTAAACTTTTCATCACGTGCAATGACGTCATATGACTGATACCAGGGTAGTTTAAAACAATAATTATTTATATTCAAATAGTGCAATAAAACATTTATTTTGTATAAAGATGTAAATTCATTTGAAAACTCCCAACATTTCCCTGAAGTGAGAGTTAATGAACTGTATGCTGGGTTATTAATTGTTAATAACAATGGATTGCTATAAAATACATAAAAGATACAACATACAAACAATGAAGTGTATCAATATAACATATCTTATTAATTTTTATGGTTGTATTTTCTCAAATTAATCGTTCGCTTGAGTTCACTTGAATATTCAAATAAGTCATGCGAGTTAATAATAATTCCGTAATAAAATTAAACCAACTGTATGACTGTTACCTCTCTCTATATCCCAGTGCACCAATATACAGTGTTCCAAAGAAAACTGCCACTGACATATCAAAACTTAAAGCTATTTGGTTGTCTACTCGTAAATTCCGAATCGTCATGAAATGGCATACTGAATTCGCACACATAAACATATTTAAAAAACACAATTATGACTCATTTATAACTCACAGGAGTACGAACTGTCACCAGGAGAGATAATGCCGGGGTGACGAGAGATGATGCTGGGGTGACGAACTTTCACCAGGAGAGATGATGCCGGGGTGACGAACTTTCACCAGATCTATTACTGATAATGTTAGAGAAACAATGTTGAATTTGGAAAATTCACAAACGTTCGACCCTACTCCCCCTTCATAAAAACACATTTAAATATATTAGGAACGTGTTATGGTAAACATAATATGTTTGTTAAGAAAGAACACATTGTGAAAAAGAAAGCGTTTAGAAACAATAGAGGAACGGCGAAGGTGCCGACAATTTTAGTCTTCTTAAAAATCGCCCCTTTTGTCACCCCTTCACAGAAGTATTGTCGTGTGCATTTTAATATTTATAACACAGCGGAGAGATATATATCTAGTATATATAACAAAATCCCCAAGCATGATAACATTAATTGGGCTTTAAAACTTTATTTGTCTGTACCACCCTTGTGAAAATGTATAAAACTGACTAAAAATCCACGTTTTTAAGCTTTTGTAGTTTTTTAAGTTTAAAATAGTTCACTAACAGCTGTTTGTGTATATCTATGAAAAGTTAAAGCTGTAAAGGCAAAACAGATGTAAAATATTCTGAAGAGGAAGTTTGTACAAACAAAAATGTTGTGAGGTCGGTGACGCAATGGTTGTATGCTAACATGTTGATTACACTACACATTTCATGCTAACATATTATGCTAACAAATTGTTACAACTATGTTAAAATAATACTTTATAAAAAAAGATGAAATTCATTAAACGGAAATGAGTTCAAGAGTGAAGCTTCTATAATTTGTAGTTTTAAATTAAAAAGTATCAAAATAAAAGAATGCGTTATCTTTAAATAGGATTAATTCACTAAAAACTGCGTTCGTGTTAATATTAATAACCGAACACGTGGTTCAGATTAATCTTTATCGAGAGAATGATATTATCCTCATTTTGCATGGTCTGTGTCAAAAGTCAAATGTAATTTGAATGGATACCAAACTTAATGAACACAAACTGAGGTGTGTTACGATGATTTAGCCAAATAATTTTTGATCGCGACCCTTTGTAGTCATATGTATTCGTATTTGTGTACATATTTTATATGTAAACAAGACAAGTGTGTGTCAGAGGGGCAATATGTACATCGTATTTCTATATTAAGAAATGATCGAAGCATGCGGTAATGAGAAATTAATGATCTAAAGAATGTCCAACATATTACGCAGTGTGTTTATTGTTAGTTTGCTCCATTGTTTTATACACATTGTGTTGATAGAATTATAGACAACTCGGCATTAGATCCATTAAATGAATTCAATTATGTTTGAAATATCGGTAGGCAATTATGTTATTCAGTGAGAGTGTACGGTATTTCAATATTCCAACACAGGGTCCATTTTACATATTCGTTTTCCTTGACGTTTTATCAACAGCGGGGTATTTTAATTTACGGATGATGTAAAACTTTAACAGACTAAGTAATTCATTTTTCATTAAAAATAAAATACATCATTTTTATTCTAGAAATTTTAAAACTTGACTTCATATATAGCAATGTAGATGTGTCAGCTAACAATAACAAAGTCAATAATAAAATAGTTCCAATCTTGTTTAAACCAAACATTGTTAAACTAGTAATTTAGAGCATAATAAAGTAGTTCCATTCTTGTTTAAATCAAGTATTGTGTAACTCGTACTTTTGAGCATATCAGAGTGGTCCCAGTCTTGTTTACACCAAGTATTGTCAATTAGTATTTTTAAATTTAGAGCACACTCATTTAACAGGTTCTTGTTTATTTTGCTGTCACATATATCAAATACAGGGAATATAATTATCTTATTTCTGAGGATAAAGAGAGGCAATTGAATATGATTAACTAGTTTAACGTTTGAGTACAAGGAACACTTTAAAATAGCTGATTGCCAAAAAAATACACCCCCGATTATGTAAAAACCGGCTGACTGTAGTTGTATGAAGGTCGATATACGCATGTCAAACCACAAAAAAAACACCACAGCTTAGTGGATGGAAGGCAGTGAATAGAATATTTATTAAATACTGATCACATTGGTTTAACAATTATATATGATTTGTGACTTATTCTTTTTTTTGCAATAACTTTCAAAATATTTACCAGTCAAAACTAAGCTATACGTATCATATATTAGAGCATGCTTGTAGCGGCAGTATTTGAAACTAAATCGAGAAAATAATTAAAAAAATACATGTTTTTCTTCTACAGTTTTAAAGCAACGGAGTTTTTCTTTTTCCTCTCCAAAGTTCGGTATGTAAGGTTATATATATAATGAATGTATCTAAGTTAAAAATGGGAAATTGCACGTGACCGTGAATTAAACACTGAGTACATATCATGGATGTGCAGTTCATTATATGATACAATTAACACTATGACAGAATGTAGTGACCGACATGTGGAATATACAAACACTTGATGAACGCAGTTGCACCGTCTACTATTTGAGTCAAACTCAACTAAATTTAACACAGACTTTTTCTTTTAGTAATTCCACCACTAGAAAAGTCCCGCTGTGCTGAAACAAAACAATTAAACTAACGTCTAAGCACGAAGTCGCTGAAGAGAAACTACTAAGCAAATGACACGTTTGGTCAACGAAGTTCCTCTACAAATTCACATGAAACATAATATGGCACAAGTTCATTTCTGGATTTCATTATAATGTGAATATAAGAAGAAGAAAAAAGCACTATGTCGTGACCGAATTCTAAATCACGTGAGTTCTATTTATAGAAACCAGTGTCATGGCAGCGCAGAATTAAATGTCTGATTGTCAAAACGACGCTATCAACACGTGACAATGTCGTCTGAGTTGTTATGCAATGGCACTGTATAGAAGCGTCCGTTTGGTTATAAATAATACTTATAATATATTATGATTTCTTGCAAAGAAGAACACATGCATCCTTCAAACAATGCTTTCAGGTAAATATGATCTTTGGTTTCATTTATCTCAATAAAAAGTCTGAGAATGGATATCCGTACAGTTATTATAGGAGACTTCAACTATATCACCAGCATGAATATATCATGATATCCGGTGACTTTACTGTTAAACATCACCGCTTGTCTACGTAATCTCATTGTGCTCGGCGACTTTAATCTCACCAGTTATGTTGTACCTAGTAATATAATTATACCTGGCGATC
This sequence comes from Panopea generosa, assembly GCA_029582155.1. Classification (NCBI taxonomy): domain Eukaryota; kingdom Metazoa; phylum Mollusca; class Bivalvia; order Adapedonta; family Hiatellidae; genus Panopea; species Panopea generosa. The sequence goes on from CM055897.1 coordinate 59,103,489, forward strand.
TTAATATCACCATCACTTAATTTCACAAAGTCTGATACTCTGCTAGCATTTGCCGCATGTGTTCTTGATGGGCATTCCCATTGTTCATAGACACTGCAGGGTGTTGGTTATGGTTGTTATTGCCATTATTTTGCATATCCATACCAGGAATTATCGTCCCGCCAGGGAGCGCTTTCTGGAGGTCGGTATATACACTTTGTTGTGAGGTGGCTACAAGATCAGGTTCTGTTTTTATCTCGCCATTTAGTCCATCATTGCTGTCCTCTTTATCACTGGACATAGGAGAGTTGAGGCCATGTCCAGGTATCCGTGGGTCCAGTCCTTCCCTGGAATAGACAAGAAATATGTAGGTGTAACAAACAATCGAAAACTATTAGTAACAGAGAAAACTGACATAGAAACCAACAAACGCAAACAAAAACAGTCATCTTTTATGGATGAAATTCAAACATCAACAACACACCACACAAAGTGTGTCGGTCCTGAGCGTTATGGATATCTAGGTAAAGGTCTAAACATAAATAAAAACAGTTAAATACATTGAAAAGTCATAACTAGGACAAACTACTGAATAGACGGATGACGCGGTAAAGCACCAAATTCAAACATCACACACACACACCACACACACACCGCCGCAATATATACATACATAGTGTGGTAGTCCTCAATAGTATAGGTCTCTTGGTAAAGTTCTAAATATATATTGGGTTTAATTAACAACGTCAAATCTCGGACAAACTACTTAATTGACAGATGACACGGTCAAACTTACAAGAAGAAAATTAATTGATGACTTCGAATCACACGCACTGTATTAAGTGAATGCCAAGTTTGATTTTAAAAATATTAACAAACATTATTGTTTAACTATGCTATAGGTATACATTAAATGATATAGTAGTATATTCCAAATAAATGTATTAAGTAAGATATTGTCTCTTAGCCTCTAATATACCGAACATAGTGTTTAAAGAGAAATTTGTGGGGGTGGGGGTCTTCAAAATTAGATTTATCCAATGTTAATATTTCCATTACTTCCTACTACATGAAGTACATAATGACGCATACTCTTGTTAATTGTCATGTTGCGGTTTGGTTCTGAAGGTGTAACCTTATAACGCGGCGGAATGTTGGTAGATGCGTGACCTTGCATTTTCCCATCCCCAGTAATGTGCTCTACACCGTCACTACCGGCGTGATTTCACATTTCATGAATTTGATGCTAATTTAATCACACACAAACAAAGGAGAATGAGTATGCATATAACTTGCATTAAGAGAGTTTAAGTTCAGATAATTCTGAAAGGCTCGCATGCTCGTACAATCAAACGTTGTATTGTTTCATTATATAAACGTGGGTATTTGTTGATTTTAAAGTAGATATCCACCATGAACACACACGAATGGAGTGACTCAGCGACTGGATGACATTAAGTTGCTTATTGGCCAGCTGATTGATTAAATTTTATTTTATATAAAAAAAATTACTATCAAACTTCCGAAGGGAAGAAAATATAATATCAATGTCTATAATAAACTTTTTTTCCCACAAATTTTCGGCTTACGCCTTCTTCAGGAAAATCGCAGTCTTTTAAGAACTATGTCACACCCATTTTGTAAAGTTTTAATAAATAACTGACAGGAAATGACGTAACGTTAGCAACGTCAATTGATGTCGCGTCATTTCTTTTTAATGTTTTGACGTTACGTCATTTCCTGTCAGTTATTTAGTTAAACTTAACAAAATGGATGTGACATAGTTTTTAAAAGACTGCGATTTTTCTAAAGAAGGCGTAGGACGAAAATTTGTGAAAAAAGAGTTTATTATAGACATTGATAAAAAAAATATAATTATAAACAATCTGATGTATTGTAATAATTCGTAGTTAGCACCGCTTCCAACAATGTTTATGAACAACCTGTTTGTGATTCTAGCACCACTTTCAACAGTATGTATATACACAATCTGTTCTTGTATTGTAATATAGGCCTATGCTGCATAGCATCATTTTCAACAGTATTTATAAACTGTTGCATTGTAATACATGTATATGGTGTTTAGCACCGCTTTCAACAATATTTCAGTGATATCGCCATGGTGTTTACTTGAGACAGAATTGCTAAAGAATCACATCGCTGACCTAACATGTGGAATGATACTCCAAGCAAGGCACAGAAACTATCCCACAATGCTATGTTATTGAGGAAAGACGAGAACAGTTTTAAAGTACAATGTGTGACCGGGTCACTGGCCCAGGTATTGCACCAATAACACCATGTATGTAAAGAATAAAATCATAATTAAACTGCTTCCGGAAAAGATTCTCTAAATAATAAGTCTATCCATCCCTACACGGACAATCGGTTAATTTTACCCGCCGATTAAGGTGCAGAGACAACTTTTTTTTTATCTTATTTTCATTATGAATGTCTATATTTCTTTCTACCTTTTATCATGGACAAATATTTTCTGTTATAACCCAAGCGTTCTGTTAAATTTTAATGATACTTGACGCGAAGAATAGACGTTGAAGAAGAACATAATTATACGACAATAATAGCTATACTTCACCATTGAACTGTAGTCCGTTTACAAAGGCAGTCGAAGCGATAGTGGTAATTCTAAATTTGAAAACCCCATGTTTACGTTCATGCCTATCAAACAGGCATTCAAAAGTCGGCCCAAATTGTACGACTTCATCTCCACCATTTACACACAGATCTGTCAACGTCGAGAACAAGCACTGGGATCAGAATTGACTAAATGTGGTTTTATTGTTGAAGAATACACGCTGCTTGATGCCTACAAAGTGCTGTAAGCACTTGAAGAAGATTGAGGGCTTTGTTAAAGTGATTATCAACGAATAACCTAGAGGTGTTCTGAAATCAACGCAATGGCAATGTCTAAACTGATGTTCTGTCATTCCGAGTTCCCTCTCATGGGTAATTAAGCTTATTAGGACAAAATGAGCGATGGTCTTTTACAGTAATGAGGAAATTGTCTTAGAATTAATTATAGTATGAAGGGTGTAATTTACAAATTTAGACCAATCAAACAATATTTTCTTGTTCTCGTTTGGTTAGATGCATTGTTATTAGAGGTACTGGTGAACTATTACACGTCCGGCTAGTAGATGGCGCTAGTTTGTTTTAGCTTTGAGAGCCGTCATTATGAAGGAAAGTCACTTTGAAGGTAATGCCAAATTACTTTTATTTCATGTAGGCCACACTTCCAAGGAAATGATGAAATGTGTACTTTGCTAGAAGCGGTCACGCAACATCCAAGACATGGGGGCATACGGGTCGTATGTCGAAAATGTCCAACACGACTGTCTGCTTAAACTACGTCACACAACATAACTTGTCATAATGGTCTAAATATAGATTTACCAAATACCATATAAAGGTTAAACATATTGTTGAAATCTCTCTTGTGTAATCATTGCCATGTCGTCAATTTTGAGAAAACACAAATTCCCTAGCAGCGTATCACGTGTAAACAATATTGTTCTTATAACGTATCATATGTAAGCATTATTTTTCTCGAAACATACAATATGTAAGCAATGTTTTACCTGCAGCCATACGTGTAAACAATATGTTTTCTTGCAACGTGCAATATGTAAGCAATATTCCCGTAACGTATTGCCTGTGTAAACAATGTTCACATAACATATTGATTCTGTAAACAATGTTCCCTTATAATGTACCTTACATAAACAATGCTTATTGATGTGTCTTTTGTGTGTACATTGGGTTAGCAAACAGTATCTTATTGCAATCCTTTGTAAACAATGCCCCTTGTAGTTCTCCCTATGTTAGCAATGTTCCCTTATTTTGTACCCAGTGTAAACAGTGTCCCTTGTATTTCTCCCTATCTTAGTAGTATTCACTTACTTTGTACTCATTGTAAACAATGTCGTTTGTAATTCTCCCTTTGTTATTAATATGCCCTTGCTTTCTGCAGCCAGTGTAAACGATGTCCCTTGTAGTTCTCCCTATCTTAGTAAAGTGTCCTCACTTTGTACCCATTGTAAACAATGTCCCTTGTAGTCTCCCTATGTTAGCAATTTTCCCTTATATTGTACCCAATGTAAACAATGTCCCTTGTAGTTCTCCCTATCTTAGTAGTGCTCCCTTGTTTTCTGTAGCCAGTGTAAACAATGTCCCTATAATTCTCTCTATCTAAGTATTGTTCCCTTGTTTTCTGTTGGCAGTGTAAACAATGTTCCTTGTAGTTCTCCCTATGTTAGTAATGTTCCCTTATTTTGTACCCAGTGTAAACAATGTCCTTTGTAGTTCTCCCTATCTTAGTAATATTCCCTTGTTTTCTGTAGCCAGTGTAAACAATGTCCCTTGTAGTTCTCCCTATGTCAGCAATAATGTTCCTTACTTTGTACCCAGTGTAAACAGTGTTTCTTGTAGATCTCCTCTCCCTATGTTAGTAATGTTCCCTTGCTTTGTTCCCAGTGTAAGCATTGCGCTTTTTGGTATGTACCCTTTATCAAGTCTTATGTGATGTGTTAGCAAACGGTATATTCTGTCCTTATATTGTATTCTGTGTAACAAAAGCGATTGTTTTGTGAACGGATTCTTTCTTCGTTCTTCTGAGTAAACAAATGTTAAACCGTCTGTTTGTATCAGCCACTTTTTTTTTGGTAACTCATGTGTGTAAACAAATGTTCCCTTTTGACAAAGTCTGTGTAAACAAATGGTGTGTGAAATGTGCATGATATACAATAATAATAGTATTTGTGTATACATGTTCCTTGGTAATTTATCTCACATTGTGTTGTGTAAACAAATGTTTCCTTGTAGTGTATCCTATGTACTATGTAAACAAATATTCATTTGTAGTATATCATATGTGAACAAATGTTTCCTTGTAGTGTATCCTATGTACTATGTAAACAAATATTCATTTGTAGTATATCATATGTGAACAAATGTTTCCTTAAAGTGTATCCTATTAACACAAAAGTTCCCTTATAGTGTTTATTATGTAAACAAATACACCCTGGAAGTGAAGTCGTTGTAAACAAATAATTCCTTGTAGTGTATCCTATATAAACAAATATTCCGGTATAGATCTAGTGTATTCTATTTAAAAATACTGATATTTCCATTATAGTGCATCCTTTTTAAACAAGTGTCCCCTTATAGTGTATCGTATATAAACAAATGTTCTATTATAATGCATCCTTTGTAAACAAGTGCCCCATAAACAAATATTCCATTATAGTTCATCCTTTGTAAACAAGTGCCCCCTTATAGTGTATCGTATATAAACAAATGTTCCATTACAGTGCATCCCTTGTAAACAAATATTCCCTTATAGTGTATTATATGTAAATAAAATTTTCCTTTTATTGTTTCCTTTGTCAAAAGATGTTCCTTTGTAATGTAAACTTCGTAAACAAATGTTCCCATACAGTGTATCATACTCCTTGTAGTGTAACACATATAAACTAAAGATCCCTGACAGTACAGTATATAATCTGAAAACAAATGTTCCCATACAATGTATCGTATCCCCTTGTAGAGTAACACATATAAACTAAAGATCCCAGACAGTACAGTATATGAGATGTAAACAAATGTTCCATTAAAGCATATCTATTATCCTTCTTAGTGTTTTCTATATAAAAAAATCAGTGTTCCTTCCTAGTGTAACATATGTAATCAATTACCCCTTTGTAGTGTAGCAAATGTAAGCAAATGTTTTATTGTAATGTATGTTATGTAACTCATGGTTATTGTGGTGTAGTATATGTGACCGATTACTCCCTCATAGTGTATCATATGTAAATAATTGTCCCGTTATACTAAGTATATCATTTGTAAACAAGTGTTCCTTTGTAGTGTATCATATGTAATATTTGTTCCCTTGTTGTGTATCATATGTAAACAAATGTTCTTTTATAGTGTATCATATCAAAACAATTGTTTATTTGTACTGTTTCATATGTAACCAAGTGTTCCCTTATAGTGTATCATATCAAAACAATTGTTTATTTGTACTGTTTCATATGTAACCAAGTGTTCCCTTATAGTGTATCGTATCAAAACAATATCTCAGTTGTAGTGTATCATATATAAACTATTGTTCCTTTGTAGTTTATCATATCTAAATAATTGTTCCTGTGTAGTGTATCATATGTTATCAGTTGTTTCTTTGTATTTTGTTATATATAAATAATTGTTCGTTTGTAATGCATCATATGTAAACAAATGGTCCCTTAAAGTGTGGCATATGTCAACCACTAAAACAAATGTTCCCTTATAGTACTCCTTATGTGAACAAATGTTCTATTTAGATATTTTCCAAAACTGTTTAAGTGTTCCTTTATTGCGATTTTTTGTAAGTAAATATTTTCTTACAAATGAATGATTTCTAAGACATTTGCCCATATATTCCAATATGTCAACTGTTTAACAAGGGACATCAAGACTAGTATGTGACTACAACACCAGAAGTAACGACTGTTGTCAGCCGAGGTGGGTAAAGTGCACCAGTGTTAATCTTGGCTCTTATTGAACATCTTTACTATAAATAAACTTGAAATTATTATTTATTTTTGTTTAATAATACTGTTTTATTGTATACACAAGCCATCAATGTATGTATTTCTGTTAATGAGTAATTTAAATATTTCATATGTCATTATCAGAGATTTTCTAGAATTCATTGATCACTCTAATATGCTGATATATCTTTGTATGATAATATGACAGGCAAACATATATATTTCTTCACAGCAAAGCATGTGGATTTATAAATAAAGATAAAATAAACTACATAACTTGTAATTAATTAACATTTAGATCAATAATAATAATAATAATAATAATAATAATAATAATAATAATAATAATAATAATAATAACAACAATAATATAATAATAATATAATAATAATAATGATAATAATAATAATGATAATGACAATAATTATTAAATTATTATTATAATTATCACTTTAATGATGATAATAATAATAATAATAATAATAATAATAATAATAATAATAATAATAATAATAGTAATAATAATAATAATAATAATTAATACATTAAAGTGATAAGATTAAGTACTTATTAATATATATCATAATATGTTCATTAACCATGTGTATGAAGACATTAAATTATGAAAAGAACACTTAGTTGGCTATTCAACTGTCCGGGTATTCCAACTACGAGTTGCTGTCTTGTATTTACTAAATAGCATAAATGAAAACATATACATGGAACACAAACTTAATGTTAATGTGAATAATAAATAACTATAAAATTAATAAAAGTTTTGCACAAAATGATTATAATTCAAAGAACTGTGATTTTCGAACCTGTTTGAGATGGCAATGGAACCACAGTTCAATTAGTTTCACCTAAGCTTTTTTGTCTAAACTGCAATATAAATCGCGATGTTTACATTACTCCCAAAATGAGTTTCTGTCTGGTACAAGAGTTAACACAAGCAGGGGTGACTCATATTTATTTACAAATAAATTAAGCATATATTCCACGTTCTATGTACTTTAAACTACATTACCCAACTTGATTTTTTAACTCGCGAATGGCAGCGTGTTAAACTAACGCGTTAAACTAACGTGTACGGAATGAGCCGTGTGTTGAGATTCTTTGTTGATAAACATGTTCTTCATTAGCAATAAATTATAGAACAAAGACGTTCCACACAACACGATTTTCGGTGATGGCAACAGACATGCATTACACATCGTTATCCTACAAGTGTAAACATTGGCCGCCATTTTGTTTTGTTTTTTCAACGCTTTGCTCTAATTACTACATTAAAATAAACAATTTTAATTTGCGTGGAGAACGCTTTTTAATTGTTTTAATTAGTAAAAATGTTATTATTTAAGTAAAAATATACTAAAGTTACAGACGACACCTTAGAATGAAAGTAGTTCCAGAAGTTATTTATAAGTTCTGAAATAAACCGCCAACAAGGTGGTCTATGAGTAGGTCATATTTTGCTCCAAAAAAACACGTTGACTCAAATTAACAAAAGAAATTCGATTTCAAACATATTTTAACGTTTAACAGATGTTCATGTTTACTCCGATCTACTGATAGAGAAGTTACTTTGTTAGACGTCAGATTGGTTAAATACCGAAACTCTACGGGGAATAGTTTAGCCCTAACACATGTGGAACAAACATGGCTGCCAATTTGGTGTATGTGGGAATCAACCATTCTAACGATACATCAATATGAACTTATTAGCACTTACCTATCTTTCTGTTCAGCCGCTCTGTCGCGCTGTCGTCTGTTTTTGAACCAGTTGCTAACCTGTGTCGTCGTCAGTCCTGTACCCTCGGAAAGTTCTCTCTTTTCACGTGGGGAGGGGTAGGGATTATGAGCATACCACTCCCGTAATACAGTTCGAGATTTTTCCTTAAAACAATAACTCGTCTCTTCGCCATCCCAAATAGTTCTTGGGAGAGGGAACTTTCGTCTGACACGGTACTTTCCCACGGCACCAAGCGGCCTACCACGTAACTTCTCCGCCTCAATATAATGCGCTTTTAACCACAAAGCCTGCAACTTCGGATGGTTGTGAGGTGAGAAATTATTACTTTCCATAATTTTGTATAGTTCCTTAAAGTTTCCACGGTGAAACGCGACAACAGCTTTCGCTTTTAGAACACTTTCGTTTTTGTGAAGATGTTCACATGCTGGCAACGACCACAAGAAACGGGCTAGCCTGTCTATATTCCCTCCTTGCTGTAATACCTCGCAAACACACGCGACTTGTTCCTGGGTAAACCCGAACGACGGCAACATCGCCGGGTTCGGGCTCCCTACCGTCGTCGTCGGCGGCTGTTCGTGCAACATCGGTACTTCACCAAAAGGCCCCAGGGCTGGACCGTTTCCTGGTCTGAAGTGCACTGTAAATAAATAGAAACACTATACTCTAAGAATGCGATCGTATGAACGTTTGAACCGAATATCCCCAACACAAGTCAGTTCCAACTGCAGCGTAATCTCGTAAATGGGTGATTACACTCCATTCATTGGTTAGATCTAACGACCTCGTGTTATTATCGTTATTCATACAGTGCCAAAGAAATTAGTCGTCATGGTTACTACGTCAATCACAGTAACCCGATCTTGGTGAAGGCGGGATTTAGAAACTATCGACTGAAACGGCTGAAAAATATCCAATTACAAAACACGGGCTAATTTTAATAATTTGTTTAACTCGTACTTCAACGATGTTTGGTTTACTGTTTGTATTAACAATGGGGCCACATATACACTTCTTCAACTGGGTTGGATCTTAAAGCGGCCTGGGTTTTTTTAATACGCAAATGGCTGATAAAACGCCGCTGGTCTATATATCAAAGACAGTAATACAGGACTTAATAATAAAGTAAACGTCTTGTCGAATTATATATATACTAAACAGAAATGGTATACGTTTGGCAATTTTCTTTAATTAAATATATTGACCGAAAAAACGTACCAACTCTATAAAATAATAAGAGACAGTGACAATCAAGAGAGGTATAGACAACATGAATCACACTTTATATGATAAACTTCTACTGATCATTATACAAAGGCACGATCCGTTAAAACTTTAAAATAGTTCAATATTGAGTTAATATTTGTATGTCAATATTGACTTTCACGGCGAACCACTGTTAACAAACACGCTCACGAATAAATATATGTTCCAAAATCGGTGCCGATAATTGGCTCGACAAATAGTCAATTTGTTTAATTTTCTAAAACGGAAGGAATATAGTATTACAAACATATTACACGGGAAGCGCTAAGCAAATAGTGAAGGAAAGGATAAACGGATAACGACAAATCTTCAGTGAAAAGGTAGTTTTGAGGTAATTAGACACGGGATGGTCTTGAACATAATTCCACAATACCGAATACTCTGATGTGAAAGCGGGCACTTTAATGTATAAACTCGTGTGACTGTTTACACAATCTTAGTTTACATGCATATACAGCGTAATGCATCCCACTGTTATGATGGTGTTATTTTGAGTATTTTTTTAATTACAAATACATTTGGAAAAGAAAATATGTTTGAACATTTGTCATACTGATATTATTCGCCAGGTGAGGTCCACACAATAAGTGGAGGTGTGGGTTCTAAGATAGTAAAACTGGTTGTAAAATCATTAATACTGGAAAACCAGGAGGAAGAGGGGTGAGTCTGGACCCCTAACCCTGCTTGATCCGCCCGTAGACATGCAATTAAATAACGGATCCATCAATGTGTATGTGTTATACATTTTTTATATTTTATTATTTGTTGTTGTTGTTGTTATTATTATTATTATTATTATTATTATTATTATTATTATTATTATTATTATTATTATTATCAGAACCGGGCCACTGGTGTTACCTGTACGACTGACTTATGTTTATTGGCCTGCTTGTAGCTTTGGTTTGTTTATATACAAATATAGATATATATATTATTATTGTCATCATTATTATTATCATCATTATTATTATTGTCATCATTATTATTATCATCATCATCATTATTATTATTATCAGTACTATGAAACTAAATTATCGTTTCTATCACGTTTGTTAACGAGGACAAAATCTTGAGAGAAAAAAGTATTTTCAATTTGTTTACAGCGAACTCTCGACGTCATTTCGGACATGACACCACGCCGAATCAATTAATATACCAGGATTCCCGTTTAGCTCGCGTACAAAATGTAAACAAAACGTACTTGAGAACGGAAGTTCATCCAAGGTGCTAGAAAATGACATGTTTACAGAGAAAATATTTGTCTATCATTTACGTTCCCAGTTTAATCCCGAACACGACTTCCTTGTGTTCTTTCAACAGCAGCATATTAAAATTCTCGTCTGCAGTGTCGGCAATTCCCGCCATAATATTGACCGTTTTGATACCCGCCAAACTCCGCTAAAAATAATGAGTCCTGGGTAGATAACCGAGGATGTCCGAATGACAGGGGGTGACTATGACACCTGTCAGGGCCTTGATGGTATCAATAAGAACTGTGCTATCTATGTTATCCAATGATATATTTATTAATTCATACTGATTGAATTAATGCACTTATAAGATTAAATCGAACCTGCCGATCCTATTTAATGAATAGATAGTAAATATATATTTACTGTTTGAGATTTGTAAAGGCGACTTTTTGATTAGGTATTACAGAAAGTAATAATTATTTCTCACACAATGCGAGCGCGGTGGATAATTACACACATTTCAATGTCGATAACTATTTTAGGCATGGATCGAATCTGTTGCCTTCATTGACAGAAGATAAATCCCACATACGTTATAAACTACATTAACGCATAAACACGGATATGAACTATTAAACAAATGAAATGCCCTATTTTTTTATTATTAATATTAATAAAATATACCAATATGACTTACTCTGCGATGACATGATTTCTAATAATTTGATATCCCGTAGTTCCCCTGCCCCGGTGTCTCTTAGATAAGATAAAATTCACATTAATGATTTCCATGTATTTTCAAGCGAGTTTAACTCATATGTTTATAGTCCACAGTGTCGTGATTATATTATTCAATTGTATATTCATAATATACACCCATCATACAGTGGACGGTTTGGTAATTTTGGCGCACTACTTCTTGATATATATTGATTTGAGACAGGTGGCTATTGAGATGCACCGGGTAGGGTTTCGTAGGAACGAATTACTTTTAATATTATAAAGATACCAGTATATTTTAAAATATTGAGTATATCCCTGTTTAGATAATATTTAAATATATCAGCATACAAAGTTTCATTAAATTATGTTAAGCAGTGTTTGAAGTCCACGTATTTTTTTTATTCGCCCTCGTATATATCCTTTGCATTTCTTGTTACATTAATGTATTTAATTTAATTAGATTAATTTTATTTAATAAAAATTTGTAAACACTTTTTATTATCCATCCACATGTTTATCAAGGATACTTTACTACTAGTGGCAACAATACTCAAACAAATGTCCATTTACACAATTAAAAAATAAATATATTTGATATTTAGGAACAGCGCATATTTGTAAATTTAACTCAGTTCACATAAATGATGAAAAAGTACGAAATTGCTGATAACCAAGAGACATATAAACATTTTATAATTAAGTCACTGACTAGTAAACATGTTTAAACTTCAAACTGATGAGAAACGATTCTTCATAAGAGCCGTAATAGTGTTGTACTCAATCAACGTGCACCAACAGAAACTTTATTACTACCATTAATTATGATAAATACTCGACTTCAGTCGATACTAATGATAAATAGCAATCATAGCAATGTTGTATGTACTTACTGTGTACAGAGTTACAACTATATCCGCGTGGTTTTCTTTCTTTTTAATGTAAGACTTGCAATCTGTATGGATCCACCTGCATTTATTTTAACACAATCGAGTAATTCATCGCAAAGTTTAATATCAAATTCTCCGCGAAACTATTAAAGAAATGTCGAGATTTTATTCCAAACTAATAGTCAGTATCGGGTGTCACTGAAACATTATCCGGGTCTCAATTACTTCGAGCTATTCGCGTATCATATCCAATGTCCAACTCGGCACAATTGGAAATTAATTGACCAAATTAAGTGTATGCGAAATGTCTAATTGTCATTTACGCTACAGTTGTATTCGAATGATACAAAATTAAGGCCCTTCGGAGTAAATAAACATTGAAATAACACTGGCACTAAAACGTCGCCTTTGCTCCTCCCGCAACACGTGCCATAGGCATGAATAAACATTGAAATATACAGGTAACGACTTTGACACCTCGGACCCCTTTCCGGTTTATAGATAATGTCTAAATGAAGTGTCAGTGGAGGGGTCAGTCCCTCACAGTGTTTACTTATGGAGAGTGACAGCGGGTAGCGGACAATCACGTAATACTAGATATCTAATACTCAATAAAGGTTTAGTGCATACGCTATACAGTAAATAGTATTTTAACGCAAATGGCCTTTACTCACATATATCAGGTTGACTGTGTTTAGAGAAATTTGAGAATGTATTTGATATAATTTGATTATACATTATTTATATAGAACAGGTGGAAAGACATCAGGCAATAAGACTATAAAATATATAAGGTTGACTGTGTTTAGAGAAATTTGAGAATGTATTTGATATAATTTGATTATACATTATTTATATAGAACAGGTGGAAGGACATCAGGGAATAAGACTAGAAAATAGATATTACCAATGCAAACATATTTGGTATATACGCGACCGGGAAGCTCTAGTGTTGGACCTATTGATGAAACACATAGCATTATGATATTCTAGTATGTTTTTGTCTTCAAATTAATATATATTTAGCATTTAAACCGAAACTACATACATATTTATATAAACGTTTTTGTTGAGATATATGCATTTATACCTGTGTTCAAATTCTTTAAATATGACAATTTTTACCACAAAGAAATCATAAACACAAGGATACGGTAGTTTTCTTTTAATTGAAATATATGAGACAACTGATTGATCACTACGTGAGAAATGTTGGGCTAATGAAAGAGCTACACTAAATTTAATTGATATTAACTGACTATGCGCGAGTTTAGGAGCGGCACAGCGTATTCACTCTTTTTTTTACATTGACCTCACTGTCAAATGCACCCATGGACGATTGGTAAACATGGTTTTAATTGTATATTTGCGTGTATAACTCCCATTTGAATCACTGCATTATACTGTGTACCTGGCCAAGTGAAAAAATATGACATAAATAGTTTAGTTTACACATAAAGCATAGTTTAAAAATGTACTTCAACACATATAAAAATGTGTTATTGCTTCGTATTTCGAGTGTGTTAGGAAATTCGCGCACGTGCTCCCGTGTGTGCGTGTGCGGGGGATGGGGCGGAAAGTATGTGAGGGTGAGGAGTGCTCATTTTTATTTCATTTTCTATAATTTGACGAATTTGTAAAAATAATGTTGCAATTAATTGAAATTTGATTATTTTCTGAAAATATAGACCGACATATAAAAAATAATGTTAAAAATCAATACAAAATTTTCAGAACTGGACATTGTGGTCTCCGAAAACATATGAAGAAAATGGGCCTGGTGGACACAGCCACATGCCAATGTGGTTCAGAGGAACAGACTCCTCACCACATTCTGCAAACCTGTGCCCACTTGGAAGACCTTCGTCAGGAAGCTTGGAGCGCAAACATTCCCTTCCACACAAAACTTTGGGGAAATGCCAATGACCTACACAGAACGGCGCAGTTCATCACTGCATCTGGACTGCGAATATAAGACGGCCATAAAGATGGAACGCAGAAGAAGAAGAAGAATACAAAATTTTGTAGTCAATCAAAGAAAAAAATAGGTGATAGACACTTGCCGTTGTTTTATTAGGTTAATTTTATTTAAGCCACTGCATATTGCGGCAATAAAGTAGTAAACTTGAAACATGTACCGAATTTACCCACAATCCGATAACGTGTATAAAAATATGTACGTACATGTATTACAAAAAAGACACAACCCCAGAAACATTCAAGTAATAGCCCGCAGCTGTGAAAATGGAGGGTACCACTGCATAGGAACGGAGTTAATGTGCAGAAAATGGCTGCAAGGGAACTATAAAGCATTTATCTAGAAAGTTATTGGCAGTTTTGAAACATTATTTTAAACATTAGTGGTTCTTTTTAACAAGATATATACTTTATGTATCGGCCATAACCATGAACACTGTAGATTTATGGAAGTTATTTTCTGCACTCAAATTCCTTGTTACGGTTGTTTATGCTAGAACTGTTATTTGTTAATCTGTAATGGAGAAAAAATGATCTACTTTTTTTGTCTCAAGTTTCAATTTGGCTAGACTTTGACTTCATTGTTCGCATCTTCCCATCCAGAGTAGCACGTTACAGATGGATGGAACAGTGTATGATATATTTTATGCTAATATATATATAAAATAAGCGTTTATTTCTTATCTTTAAACAATGTACCTATACTAAGTATTGCTTAACACATCGCATACAATTGTGCAAAAATACATATTCATATTACGACAGGCTTAATCAGAAGTAAAAATAACTGAATGACACAAACGGGCAAATATTTACACAAATATAACGTATTAAATGATAGATACAAACATTCCATTATTTACACTAAACATACATACCAACTGGATGATACAAACGGACAATTATTTAGTTTTAACGTATTTATTTCACATCGATTGTGATTACTACAGCTGATACTAGTCACGCTCATAGTAGAACTAGTACTAAGCATATGCGGAAAAAGTGTCTTGCTTAACCAGGAGACCACACATAGCCGTGACGGAGGATCGAACGCATAACCCTGCGATCATGGGGTCGATGCCCAACCACTGGACCACGCGCTCCACATTATTTACACAAATATTACGTATCAACTAAATTATATAAAAACAACAATTTACACAAAATTACGTTTGATATAAACAGACAATTATTTAAACAAATATTACTTATCAACTAAATAAACAAAAGAAAACATAACTTACACGGAATTACGTTTGATATAAACAGACAACTATTAACACATATATTACGTATTAACTAAATGATACTAAAAATCCACAATTTACACAAAAATAACGTTTGCTCCAGACAAACAATTATTTACGCAAATATCAAGTTTCAAGCAATGATTCAAACAGACACTTATTAACACAAATATACGTATCAACTGAAAGATACAAACACACACATATTTACACAAAAAAATACGTATCAAATAATGATTCAGACAGACTACATACTATTTTTTATGAAATGCAGTTAAGCTAATGTTTATGTTCTCGTTCACTTAATGTTAAAATTGTTCGTCAGTTTCAGATATCTTTATACTTTATCAAATATTACATAAAGCTATATTTTACAGTCTATAAATTTTATTATTCTTAAACAAATAAAAATGAAATCACAAGATAAAACGGAGGCGACCTCTTTTGAGTGTAAATGTTTTTAATATCGTTTTCATGATACTAGCATGACATTTAGTTTGCCATCGCATTTATCTTAAAATCTTTCGACATCACATCGTTAATACTGCTGTTGTAATAGACTTGTTAATAATTTTCTTATTGTCTGTAGAGTAAAAAAAAAAAAGAAAAATAATAATAAGAAAAAAAAAGTCGAAATCTTGTTTGACGCATTTCGATATATCAGTTTTTTCGAATACTCGCTTTCTACATGTTACTCGAAATTTAAGTAACTGTAGTATTAGCACTATTTTCTATAGGTTTTTCATGTCAAATAATTGTGCTTAATTTAAACATTATCAAGTTTCATTCACAAACAACATGGTAGTCATACATTCAATATACTCATTAAATCACAAGTGTAAAGGACCCAGAAGAATTTTTATTGGTATCGGTATGCATCTTTTATGTTTAAAAAGTCTCTTCTAATTTTAGAATGGCTATGTAGACGGTTAAACGTTCGTAGATATGATTTACCATATTATAATTACGCACATAGATGAGACGAAAATGAAGATAAAACTGCTAGCATTCGTGAATGACGCAATAGAAGATAACATTTCCCATTTTGTTTGTATATAAACCATTATAATAATTTTTTACTGTTTAATTGTCATTATATGTATGTATATGTTGGAAATGTAATGCCTGTGTTTTATTATATCTGTGATTGTTCTGTTTATGGCCTTAATGTAGGCACTTATTGAAATTGATCGGGTAACAATCTTTAAATGAAAACTATATATTTGTCATTATTGTTATTTTATATATCCTTGACATTATTCTCAACCGGTGACGCATTCATGTACAATTTATCAAACGCGTATTTATTTTCTGTAACATACATGCTGTCTTATTACTCAGATAATGACAGTAACCGGCAAGTATTAAAGATGAGCGGCCGGTTCCAGCAATAACTGCCAGTGCTGGGGGTTGTTTGTTTACTGTACTATTATTCCCACTGTACCTGCTTAATTATACATCAGCAAAGCCTTTGTTTTTCTTCACGTCAGACAGTATAACGGATGGAGCGAGTGAAGAGGAACAATATCATTATCTCTCCATTATTTATTCATTTATTTGCCGTGCTAAGACTTTATTAGTTTTGCATAACATTTTTTATTTATACAAGGAGTTAACCAGTATGGAATATGTCAGTTAGAATTATAACTGCTGGTAATTAATGCGGACAATGTATGGCATACGATTGTGAAATGAGGTCGGCATCAACGTGATAGTACTTAATAACTTATCGTTTACAATTGATACTAGTTTGCAAATTACAATAGTTTACAACTGATACTAGTTTACCAATTACAATAATTTACAATTGATACTAGTTTACACATTAGAATAATTTACAATTGATACTAGTTTACAATTTATAATAGTTTACAATTTATAATAAATTACAAATTACCATCAAACTATATATTCCCCAAACAGACCTAGCATTCCTTAATCAGCTCTTAAATTCACCAACCAGACATTATATTCATCAATCAGACATTATATTCATCAATCAGACATTATATTCATCAGTCAGACATTATATTCCCCAAACAGACCTAGTATTCCTCAATCAGCTCTTAAATGCATCAATCAGACATTATATTCATCAATCAGACATTGTATTTATCAATCAGACATCATATTCATCAGTCAGACCTAGTATTTCTGAATTATATCTAAAACTCACCAATCATACATTATATTTATCAATCAGACCTAGTACTCATCAATCAGACCTCGTAGTCACCAAATCAATCAGACCTCGCAGTCATCAATCAGACAACGTATATCAAAAAGAGCTTGTATTCATGATTCAGACATCGTATTCACCAATCAGACTTTATATTTACAATAAGGCCACGAATTCACCAACCACTCTTACTCATTAATCAGATCTTGTATTCACCAACCACATCTTTTATTCATTAACCAGATCTTATATTCGTCAATCACACCTTTTATTCATTAACCAGATCTTATATTCACCAACCACATCTTTATTCATTAACAGACAATATATTCACCAACCACACCTTTTATACACCAACCAGATCTTATATTCGTCAACCACACCTTTTATTCATTAACCAGATCTTATATTCACCAACCACATCTTTTATACATCAATCAGTTATTATATTCATCAACAAAATCTTTTATTCATCAGCAAGATCTACCTTACAATTATAGTCACCATCAGATCAACAGTGTCCATTACGGACACTTCTGTTTTGGTAATGATGGTAAACAATATAAGGTGGTAACAACACGCTTTTAAGGCATAAGATTGTGTAGCGATGAAGAATAGTGTTACTTTGTTACAATACGCTTTTAAAGAATAAGATTTGTAACCATGGTACGCATTATTACATGGTTATTACACACTTGTAAGGTATACGATTTTGTAACCATAGTTAACATAATTACATGATTATTACACGAGGGTAATGCATACGATTGTGTAATCATGGTAAACAATTTTACATGTATTTTCACGCTTGTAAAGTATACGATTTTGTAACCATGGTAAATATTATTATATGGTTATTTCACGAGTGTTAGGCATACAGTTTTCCAACCATGGTAAACGTTTTATTACATGGTTATTACACGATTGTGAGGCATACGATTTTGTTATCATGGTAAACATTTTTACTTGGTTATACATGATTTTAAAGCATACGTTTTAACCATGGTAAACATTATTACATAGTTATTACACGATTGTAAGGCATACGATTTTGTAACCATGGTAAACGTTATATTGCATGGTTATGACACACTTGTAAGGTTTACGATCTTCAGGTGGTATTTACTTAAACTTTGTAAACAATCATTATTCTGAGTTTTGAATCAGCGTCTAGAGGGTAACAATGCTTTTGTGTATACGTTATCACAGACATAATTATGTTTATACTGTAATTTAGCATATCATTAGAGGAGTATATTGTTATACACTTACATATATCTGGTTGTATTACTTATATATGAAAGTGTTTAAGTATTTAAACTGAAGACAAATATTACTTGAGTAACCATTAAGAGACATGCCAGAATGTAGTACATAAGAACACTACCAAGTGTATTGCAAAACGCATAAATTAATAGATAATTCCCATGAATAAATCATGTATAAATCAGACTAAATTCAATGTTTGGCAACAATATATGTTTTATTGTAGAAAGCAAAAAATCAAAAAAAAAAATATAATAAAAAAAGAATTGAAATTCTTGGTTTAAATCTGAATCGATTTCTTCTTATTGGTAGCAAACTTTATTTCATTTGTGACATAGACGACGCTAAACTGTTTGGCGGTATTTCTATTGGCCAATAACATACACGAATGAAACTGTATATAAATATAAATATAAATATAAATATAAATATAAATATAAATATGTCTGTCTGTCTGTCTGTCTGTCTGTCTGTCTGTCTGTCTGTCTGTCTGTCTGTCTGTCTGTCTGTCTGTCTGTCTGTCTGTCTGTCTGTCTGTCTGTCTGTCTGTCTGTCTGTCTGTCTGTCTGTCTGTCTGTCTGTCTGTCTGTCTGTCTGTCTGTCTGTCTCTGTCTCTGTCTCTGTCTCTGTCTCTAACTCGGTCTCTGTCTCCATTCGTACTCGCTCTCTCTCCCCGAGGCTCTCCAAGGCTCTCTCTTATTCTCTCTCTGTGCCATAGATGGAGGCGAATGTGATTTAAATTCAATACAGTTTATTTAGAGAACGACCCAATCTTGATATGTTGTAATATGATCTATCTACATGTGTTTCATCGGTATAATCCAATATGTTCCGCCAATACACCGCACTTTCCCACAAGCCACATGTTTCTATAAGAAAATTTGAAGTTCCCAATGTAAGCCAATACCGTTGAAGTTTGAAATGAGATATTTCCATCGGGCAACAGCGGCAGAAAATCAATTCCAGACTGAACAACCAGGGATTTTTTTTTGTCGAGGTCTCCAGTATGTATATAATGTATTGCAATTGCATAATTATTATAATGGTCTATCTATAGTTCGTATAAATACATTAAAAAGAGAAAATTGTTATGTATTATTTTGATCAACGGGTTTTTAAAGAAATTTAGAAAAAAAAAGAATCTCGATAACAATTTCAACCAAAACACACTTCACAAACAGATGGAAAGTATAAACAAAAGATGAGGAGAAGAAGCAAAAGAGAACTGAATCAGGAGAAGAAGAATAGAAACAGAAAAAGAAGAGAAGAAAACACCGGAAAGAAGAAGAGAAGAAAAAGATAAACGCAGGAGAAGGAGAGCAGGAACAGGAAAAGAGTAGAAGAGCAGACAGCAACAGGAGAAGAAGCCGCACAAGAAGAAGACGAGTGGTAACACAAGAAGAAAAGAAGGCAGAAGCCGAAATAGAAGTTTAGAATTTTGTAGTTAACCCATAGTGTTTAATTATATAACATTGTACTTTAAACACAATATAACCCATACATGATTTTGTAGTTAACCCATAGTGTTTAATTATATAACATTGTACTTTAAAAACAATATAACCCATAAATGATTTTATAGTTAACCCATAGTGTTTAATTATATAACATTGTACTTTAAAAACAATATAACCCATACATGATTTTGTAGTTAACCCATAGTGTTTAATTATATAACATTGTACTTTAAAAACAATATAACCCATAAATGATTTTATAGTTAACCCATAGTGTTTAATTATATAACATTGTACTTTAAACACAATATAACCCATACATGATTTTGTAGTTAACCCATAGTGTTTAATTATATAACATTGTACTTAAAACACAATATAACCCATAAATGATTTTATAGTTAACCCATAGTGTTTAATTATATAACATTGTACCTTAAACACAATATAACCCATACATGACTTTATAGTTCAAACAATTATATAACATTGTATTTTAAATTGACAAATCAAAACAAATCTTAAGTTAAATTCTTTTTTTAATTAAAGAAAATTGAAATGAACACTACATGTCATTTATGAAATACACAATGATGGAATGAAAACAAGTAATTATGTTACAATTCAGGATCATTTTAATCAGTAAAAGCGTTTAGAAAACAGATTTGTTTTGTTCTCACGGCTGTAACGGCGATACTTGCAATACTATATATCGTGCAAACTTATCATTGTCACTCACATTTCATTGACCATTTATAAAACAGAACATATGTTTTGAAGTTTTAATTGTTCTAATTATGTCTATAATAGATGAAATAGTTTATAGTTAATTCTATCAACTGCTTAAACCTAAATGTAAACAAAAGAAACAGACGTATACGTTACATATTTAAGTTATACTATATAATATAAATAAGTTGTAATAAAATATAATATGATAATATAGTGGACAGGGGGATTGTCACGCCAAGATTATTAGAAATCGCCGATATATTGGTATTTGCCGTTACAAAGGTATACGACAGTGAAAACATTAGATAATTTCTAACTATAATTTCGAAATTATGTTATAATGTTTGCCTTCATTTGTTTATATATGCCTTCATTTTTATATTTATGTTTGCCTTCATTTTTTAAAGTTCTATGTCAGTCTTCATTTTGTTTATATTTTATTGTTTGATAGAAAATGTTAATATTCTTTAAATAAAATTATGTAATGGTGTTTGAAATTTTCAATAAAAAAACAATCAAATAATATTCTGTAAAATGTATCTGAAAATAAATTATCATGTTAATATAATCTGAAAAATAGCCTCACACATTTGTTTTTGTGTACAGCAATTTATTGTAAATGATTTCGTTTCTATTTTGTCGTTAAGCATCACCATCACTTAATGTCTATCATAATATAAAACATAGCTATAAGGAAAAGAACATGCTAGATCTTTCATTTCAATTCCTGTGATATATTGCATATAGATAAAATGTTGGACTGAAATGAATAAAATATGTTTAAAACAAATAATACCAAATAATAAATATGCAATATATGAAATATTCGGAAAACTGTCATGGCTATTTTTCTTAGGGGCTAAATGTTAATAAAATAATATATAGTCTGCACAAAATGTTAAATGATATACGAAATAAATTTGAAATGAAAGCAGTTACCTTGATATAAATTTCCCATGTCCCCATACGGGTTTAAGGAATATTTATCTTGTCCAAAAATCATTTTCATTATTAGACACTCGTCGTAATATTGCAGTTAGAAAAATCCCAGGTGTAGTTTAATATATAACATAAATCCTTACGACCGTCGCGCTATTGTCTCAACATCCAAGTATTCAAATAACAACAAATAATATTTTAAAAGAGATGGCAATTTATTTTTTTCTCCGAAAACTCCTCATAACATGTTTGATGGCAAATATACAGTAGTGTTACATCTGTAATAGCTCAAAGGCAAGATTGCTTCAAGCCTTTATGGTGTATACAAAGATGTATTTTCGTTTCAAATTGATATGCCTCTTTTTGATGCGGAAGATAGCATCTAGATCAGCTGGGCGCTTGATTAGTTTAGACAGTTCCGCGGAAACTGGATCTGTGTCGGTGGTCGGCCCTGGTGTCAAATTCCGAGTGCCTGTCAAGATTTTAACACACTGAATACACAACAAAACGTCATCGGGCAATTTTGTAAAATTTCAAACTTGTTAAAAGCGTGTCCTTTAATCTTCCATGAGGTAATCCTTTTAGTTTTATCTAATTATTATCTTTTACCAGTTTAAGTAATTTCCTTTCATAATGCTATTGTTTCTAGTTGTAGCAGTCTGTTCTTGAATAGATAATTTTCCACAGATTTAAGTGACAAAAATAAATATGAACCAGTATTGTCTATTGTCGTGAAATACCGAGCACTAGATTACACTGATAAACAATAAAGACGGTTTGAATTATATAAAGACTGAGCATGATTAAAAGGCGAACTGCTTCGCACCCTGTAGTTAAATAATCATTAAGGCCGCCGTATATCGACTGAATCTCCAAAATGTGCAAATGTATTTACACTTTAGTATCACTTTTCTTTTAGTAAAAATCAAATTACAAAATCATTATTCGGAGTGTCACTTTGAACGTTTTTGTATATTTTTCTGTCCAATCAGAAGCCTATACGCGTTGTCGGTGATTACTTCTAAGTTTTTATCGCTTTTTCCAGATTTTCGTACCGAGCGACGACCCCGTTCATTACGCGAATTTACAAAATAGAGGCACTATTTCTCATTTTCTCGTATCATTATAACAAATATTGCCTTTGGTTTTGTAATCAAAATATTTCTCGGTAGGTCTGCCTGACAGAATATAACATCTAAAAACATTTATCGAAACGTGCACCATTTTTCCCACACGCAGGCGCAAGATGTGTGGTATAGACGTAAACGTCAAGACCAAACTCTCATCTCCTTCACTCAATAAGTATTATTAAATATACTGAGATTGTTAAAAATTACTCCCCTTCCTCTTATCACAAATTCATCATATTTTCTGTCTATCAATTTCGGAACAGTAGTTGCATTTGGAGAGAATCAAAGCTACGGAGGCCCTCAAAATTAACATCTTTTTTCATCAGTGTTTTATATGAAGATACTTTAACCGCCTGTCATTTTTATCACGAGCCATCCAACCGTGCTAAATGTATTTTTAATTTTTTATTCGAAAATCTTCGATGTAGGTCTGCCATGATTTATGATCTACATAGACGCACTGAGGTGAAAATTGTGGAGTTAATGAGCACCTTTGTTGTAGAGATCCAGCAATTGATTAAGTAAGTAATTAACAGCAAGCTGTAAGCTGCCCGTAAAATGGTACTTTATATACACATGTACTGTTATAAACGGTTTAATTGTCTTTTAAAACTGCTTTTCAAGTGTGGAGGATGGCTAGAAGTCCGACCAACCCAGCACATATGTAAACAAATTACTTTTAGATGCTGCGAAATTTTAAGGAATATACTAACTTTTAATGAAATAAGATATAATATCTATTGCACGTGTGTTTATGTTTGTTCGTACACGCACGTGTCCAGAAATTATTAATTTAACAAAAACTAATATTTCTAAAGTCTATGGTCGATAATTCACGCCGTCTTTAAACAAGCTACAACGTATGCCTATACGATTTACCTCCCTTGAATTAGTTTTTATTTTTAATATTGTCCCTAAAGTGCACAAATCATTATCTTATTGAATTGGATTTCCGTGCTAATCTTGAGTAAATTGAGTTCTCATAAAGTTTAGGTCAGTTACTATGCTTTCTTCAAATATCACGCGGAGACGCTACCAATTTATTACTGTTGGATAAAACATGGCCGGTAAATCAAATGAAATAAACACGTCTCCCAGCGGCGATTTCCTTTTTGGAATACAACTAAAGGCTGTTTGTGACGGGTAATAATTGTTTTCTGTATAAAATGGAACACAATAATGCACATGAATAAAACGCATTTAGCTATATGGGTGGCCAAACGATAATGACAACACGCAACGCGCGGGCATACCTTATTGTTTTCTGGCAGAGAAAAGTACTCTATATGACTTTGCGCAATATTTTATTGTGGCGGATAAATCATCTGGACAATTGCTTGTCTGCGGCATTGTCGTATTTCTGTTATAGTTGTCCGGTGCATACCTCTATGGGCGTGTGAGTTAGTTATAAATGCTCGAGTTTACAATCAGATCGACGGAGTTTCGAACAGTTAGGAAGTCTCACTTTAACACTTCATCAACTTGTGTGACGATTTTTTACAATGACGAGGTTTTATTAAATGCATTATCTATGTATGAATGTAACTTTTATAATACTTATATTGTTCATACAACATAATCATAGAATATGTAGTGTTCTTCATAAATTTAATCATAGAATATAATAGTAATTCTCCATAAAATTTAACCATTGAATATAAATATTCTCCATAAAATATAACCATAGAATATAATAATAGTATTTTCCAAAATAAAAATAAAAATAAAAATAATTATTATACCCGAATCAGTCATTTAATAACGAATGCAGATGGTGGCGTCTATCTGGGACCATTATTACATGCTATTTGCACGTTCGATTTTTCGTTACGTTTCAACTTCATTAAAAATATTTTTCCGTCTCTTTCAACTTTTAAATTGCTATGTTTAAATAGATGTGGCCACTGATCAATATCCGCAAATGTATGAATATTTTACATAATGTATTTGTAAATAACAGTTTACTATAAAATATTTGACAGTTTGCTACGTAAACAGTGGGACCATTGCTGGTCCTCTCAATGGCGGCGGTATATTTATACACTAAGTTTGTATATAAGCTAAGCATAAAACAGACAATTAAAACTTAAAATGAAGACACGGCAATATTGGCTGTTTAGATTGGTTATCCTGTTTAGATTTGATATCCTGTTTAGGTTGGTTATCCTGTTTAGGTTGGTTATCCTGTTTTACTGTTTTATTCGATATAGGTGTGGTATTTAAGTGTCCTTCACCCCTATAGGTATTTATATAAATATACATGGTATCAACAAAAAACGTGGCGTTTACAGGGTCGCGCTGTAAATAAATGCTATACAATGGAGTATTTTTTAAACAAAGCTAGCTGAGTGTATTTTAGTAACAAAGTTTGATTGTGGTCCATTCACGGGGTGCCGTAAGATATACTGAATATTTTAGATTTAGCAGTGCCTAAAATAAATTAATGGGCCATTTACTCCATAACTAAATGTTCGCCGATGTGTAAATATATATTTGTCAGTTCATAACTACGTTACCTTTTACTCTGGTAATTCAAGGAAATACTGTTACAGTCCCGGATGAGATCGTTTTTGTAGTTTTAGGAATTGTGCAAACATTCTGAACTTTTTTTCCTTTAAACCAATTCCTAGATAATATATCTATATTCTAAAATCACGGGTTTGTATTATTTTAGGGTTTATGCACTGGTTAATGTCTAATTCTAGACTTCTAGAAGGTGAACATCTAAGTTAATGTCTAATTCTAGACTTCCAGACAGTGAAAATCTTAATTACTGTTTAATTCTAGACTTATAGACAGTTTAAAACTTAAGTGAAAATCTTACTTTTTGAAGATATGTAATTTTCTCTCTTTTAAATCATTTTAGGACTTAACTGGCTGTAACAGTCACTACTACAGGATTGGTTTGTATTGCAGAGTACTACTAATATATTGCAGTACTGTAAATGTATTACTTATACAGTGTATTACTAGTAAATGTATTACTAACACAGCATACTATTAGTAAATTTATTACTAATACAGTGTAATATTGGTAGATGTATTACTTTTACAGTGTAATACTAATAAATGTATTACTTATACAGTGTTATACTAGTAAATGTATCACTTTTACAGTGTAATTCTAGTAAATGTATTACATATACAGTGCAATACTAGTAAATGTATTACTAATACAGCATTTTACTAGTAAATGTATTACATATACAGCGTTATACTAGTAAATGTATTACTAATACAGTCTAATACTAGTAAATGTGTTACTAAAACAGCGTAATAATAGTATATGCATTACCAATATAGTGTACTACTAGTAGATGTATTACTAATACAGTTTAATACTAGTAAATGTATTACTAAGACAGCGTAATAAAAGTAAATGTATTACTAACACAGCGTATTAATAGTATATGCATTACCAATACAGTGTACTACTAATAGATTAAACTTTTTTCCCGCAAGGACTTTTTGAAAAGCAAAAAAAATGTTTAAAAATGTGGCACCATTTTTTTGTACATAGATGCATGGTACAGTATAAAAAAAAGAAATGTCTATTTTTATCAAACCTTTTTAAATTATTTCTGTGTTAACATGTCTTAATAAACTTAATCTATACGTTTTAATGATAATAATTATGATAATAACGAGAAGGCCAATGTTTCACGCGAGTGTCATTGTCAGCCAAATGTTTATCATTTACACCAAAGCAATTAGCGATTACGTTTTTTTTTCTATGTTAAACAGCTAATAATGAACACAATTTTGTGAACACTATACCGGATACCGGATACAGAAGTTTGTGAACACTATACCGGATACATAAGTTTGTAAGTAAAGCTATTCCTAAGTTAATATTTTGACAATGTATCATGCACACGGGCCGGTCATTTATATATGATTTATATTAAATTAAATGTTTAAACAATATATACATACCATATTGATCAAGAAGAAATAGTACTTGTTCTATTTCAACAATTCATTCAGAGTAGCTATTTCTTTAAATTTTGTCTATATTAGGTCTTATTTTGTAAATCAATAACCATCAACATCACTTGAACAAATATTGGATATATACACACACATGATAGTAAAATAAAAGAAAACAAACTTACTCATTTACGACGATCTGTGAGGTCTGAAATTAAATTCCAGCTTTAATAGTGAGGTACTTCGGAGCTCTTACAAACTTTAAATAACCACTGAGTAGATGATTAGAGGCGATCATGGACAGAACGACCCTTTAGCCCCTTTTTATTATTCCATTTTCAGCGTGATAATTTGTCTGCATACAGCCTCCCGCATGCCTATTGCCGTAATTCGGCTCGACGCACTTTATAACGAATGACTTCTCCCTCAAAACATGTAGGGAGACACCCGTGTCCTGAGAGGCTAGTTAGAGTTATTAAACCCTGATTATAGACCTGTTTGAATATAATGGTGGCCTTTGTCCCATCCACCTATAAAATGTTAAGTTCGGGTTTGACAGTCACTTAAAGTGTGTAATCTGATCGCCATTTCCACATTATTAAAGCTAGAGCGACTGTTTATAGTAAATTTAGCCCCAATTCAGCAAAACACCTTATTTGGTTTAATTTTAATTTTGTATGAGGAAATATTCTAACAAGCAGTTATTAGAGAAAAACGATACCTCGCCAAGGAATAGTTTTGGACAAAGGAAAATAGAAAAGATTGTTGGGATTTTGAAAAAAGATCAAATGGAATATAGCAGCGGGTATATAAACATTAGAATTAAAGAGGGATTTTGTGACACGTCTCTAAACATGATGTCCGACAAAGATCAAATAAGGTCATCCCCATGTAAGTGATACCCAGAACGCATTAAGCATAACCCATACTTATCGAATTAATCATTGCCGTTCGCACATAGCCCCAATTCATAACTGTAAGCATTTTAAAGACTCGTAGTAGACGGTTTCAAGTGGTTATCCTGTTTATTTTAATTATCAATTTAACCGTTTAAAAGCTTTAATAGAAAAATAAACACAGCAATAACAGAAACAAACAAACGGAAGACAATACGCACACTCAAACACACACAAGAGTAACAATAAACGAACAGTTTTGGTAACCCATTTGAGCAATATATTGGTGTTTTTATTGTACATGTATAATTATTTGACATCGAAATTTTGTAAGAGAATCTTACACACAACGAGTTTTACGTATGATAAATGGCGTTGATTCCACTTACATAATTACTGGTACTTTATAATCAACTTGTATGTTATAAAGGTTAAGGTCTCTGCTACAAATCTTACAGATAAAAACATCCTTCATCGTATCATAGAGCAAGAGTGGTATGTTTAGTTCAAGATACAACATTCACAAGTATTCAGTTTTTTCATAAATGTCATACCGAATCAAATTATATCAGCAGAATATAGCATGTTACCATACTTAATTGGAATCATTCTAATGGAATCTACTAGTAAACAGTAACTTTTATTTTTTCTCTTACAAGAAAACGCACGCTTGTGAAGCAATTCGTTGCAGTAAATCAACTCTACAGCCCGTAAAATAATACATTAGATCACATTTCCTAGCAATATTGGACCCTCGTAGATTGTATTTCACGGCGAGTTAATGGAACGGGATCAGCGACTTTATGGTTTATATGGTAGAAACATCACACACAAAGTATTATAAAATAGCACTTCGCCAGATATATCTTTCTTAAGTTACACAAAAATACTTTTCTCTTTGTTTCAAATTACAAACTGAGAAACGTGCCTTAATGACATAAAGACAACTATTTGACAACAGCATCATATTTATTTGTTGATTGATTTACAAGAGTAGTGCATGTATGGATCAACAAAATGATTTTGCCTTGTACATACGAGTAAACTTAATCATGGGTTTTTGTTGTCATCTGTAATATGACACGAGTCCATTTTGTAATAAAATTGTTTGTAACCAAGGGAAGTAACTGATACAAGAAAAATAATTTTATTGATAAATACAATCTTGATTTTATTTCAAGTACATGTATACATTTCAAAATGTTACTGAGTTGATTTAAGTGTGCGTTTTTATCCGTTCGAGTAAAAGTATAAACACTATCCTAGAGATATTGTAAATCAATTCGTACTTTATATTACCTAATTAAGATAAGACATCCCTACTTGTTATATGGCTTACTGGCTTTGTATGATATATCATAATGTAGAAATAACGGAAACTGAGCCTTCTTCATCTTCATTTTGCTAATAAATCTAGTACGTGTTGCTTATTAAAGACATACTAGTACTATATATAAGGAGCCGGGTCCGATTATCTTAGTCGATAGCGCGTTTAACTATCAATCCAGGGTCGTGAGTTCGCTGATTCCAGTGGGAATGTTATCAGTACCTTGCAGAGATTGGATGTGCTCGAATACTGGTTAACCTTTCAAGATACCGGGAAATATAGGATAGGTTAACTGATCGTCTGTTAGCCCTCGATGGCATAAAAAATGACGCTAAATATGCAATCAATCAATCTTTATAACAGAAAGGACGATATTTATTGTTGTTAGAATAGTAAGTGTAATGCCATTTCTGCACAGTAAGTGTATACTTGTATTCAGGTCATCAGTGGCCATGTCAAGGTCACAGTAACCCTTGCTATACTCATCTCATACATAGACTATACTGGAATTGGTATTGTCACACAGAATGGCTGTGTATGGTTATATATGGCGGTAAAAACTCTCGCCGAATGATTCATTTCCGGGTCAGACAGATAAGTTCAAACATTAAAAATAATCCATTATATCAAATCAGGAAGGTTATCGAGATAAAAACCGAACATTGTCCGAACATGTAATAAGACTGGCTCTCGATCTTATTCATCTTTCGAACGATTAATTTGCTTCTAAGAGATTCAGACTGTTCTGTAACCCAGTCCGACCGCACAGTGATATTTTTACTTAATCTTTTTCTTCATCGATGAAGACAAAATTGAGGTTGGTAAAAAGCAATTATGGATATTTCAGTTATTTCTAATATGCCCTTGCTACCGGTCATGCGAAGATATATTGATGGCAAAGCTCTGCAAGACCCCAATATAATTCACCAAGACGAGGGCGTCGCTGGTCGCCATATTAGTACAGAAAATGAGGTCTTATTAAGATTTCTATCACATGTCTAATAAATATTACACGAGAAAATATAGTAATCAAATCTGACGTCTAAAGAACAAATATCATGAAGCAGTTCGAAATAAAGACATTCATCACAGAACCTGGATCCGATCGCAGACAAATAATCATATAATATGTTACAGTTCAATATATCATTTCGGCGTATGAATTTGAAATTATCGGAGCTGTGTCGAATAATTCCTTTTCATATTTTGACTAGGCACAAATCACTCATCATGGTCCGTATTCCGGTTACAAGACGAAAATTAAGACCGCGATCTCGGGAGCGATTCTGAAATGAATTAGATGTTTCATCGATGCACTCAGTGGCTACAGTGCCATAAAGTCTTGATTCGTGTTTCGGATTTGGAAAATTAACGGACTCGAGTTCACGAGAGGGGAGAGGATTTACAATGCAAACTTGTTTTATTTCTATGCGTGGTTTATCAACCTGTCACTCGAGTTTCCAGGAGAGATCGTCTTTATATGTTTAGAATGCATGCAATACAAGCATTTGTCATAAAAAAAGAAGCATTCATTTCTAGCATCGTGTGTTCCAGAAGAAAGGTAAAGCGTGTATACCGTACCGTTCTTTCTTACAGTCGATCGAGTTTCAAATGCAGCATATGCTGTTAATAATAATGTCAGCTTTTTATAATTTATAGGTATGCAAATTATTGTAAGTTTTTGTTTTAAGCCAATTAAGTAAATTACCGAGAAACGTTTTTAAAATTCTCTCTTGGTTATAAAGGTTTGTGTCAATTGTGTAGGCATGCATGCGTGTTATGTTTTTTTTTTATTATTTGTGAAACTACCGGTATAAATATGTACCTTGCTAATTATCAAAATATATTTTAATTGTTGGTAACGGTGGACATATTATTGACATTATCATATACGATAGTAATCAATATACCGCTTGCAGTAAGGCTATTTTCATGAGTAAATTATAAAAGACGGATGTTGGAACAATTCATATGAAGCAGCTTCCTGTCACGTGACCAGTCCTATGACGACATTCTAATACTGAAAATGGGGATGTAATTTGTATCCATATAATATCATATAGTGTCTTTGTAGGGATGTCGGGAAATGAGAAAATTGGCAAATTAATTGCATTTATGGGGAAGTTTAACTAGTTTCTTTTAAAGAAACTCCATTGTTCGCTGTGGAGCGGGAGTCTCATGTAATGGCGACGCATTGCATTAACTATAATAGAACCAACGTTATATGAGGCAATTTGTCAGTATAGGGTTTCACGGGCGTTTATCATTTGGATTCCGAGCGTCCCCAAATTTATGTGAACTGTTGTTGCACGAAATACAGTAATAGTAAATTTGGCGCGTAATGTCGATATGAAATTATTAGACGCACCGCCTTATAAACATAGAACGATGGAAGCATATGGTTATCTTTGGGGTAAATTAATCAGGACCGGAAGTAGGTGATTTAATGTTCCCAGATGTCTCCCTAATGACGACATTTTACGCTATGTCGTTAACAAACTATTCTCAGAGACATTTCTCTCGAAGACGAATGCGAGGAAGCGGTGAAGTATCACGAACACCAAGTCCCCGGATAATGGATCGTTGAAGACGCAGACGACATAAAATACTCTATTTACTTATGTCCACGAGGCCTGGGCATTGCGATGACCCCGTCACGTGATTTATGACGTATATAATATTCGTTCGCACGATCAATGAATTATTTTAACAAGATTTCCAGGCAAATAATAGGTTATTGCACGAAATACTGTCATTTATCGTTAATGGGAGCTATTATTTCGAGAATTTTCATCGCCATTTCTAGAGGGTCGGTAACTACCGGAGATATGGAATGACATTTTTACTGTCATCCGCTGAACAATATAGTTCTAGGCGAATCTGATATTCCTACGCTTTTATACTTTAATTGTCAAGTTTCCATATTGCGTTACTAAACTGTCACTCGGCTGACAGGGCATCATTACAAGATGAAGTGCGAGCCCTGTTAAAGCTTTCTAATTTACTAATTTGGAATTGGAGAAAATTTCAAGAATTCTCTTGTCTAATTTGAAAATAAAAAATAAAAAAAACGCACAAATTGCGCCATGCATTGAATTTCAGATGATTTGCAGAATGCAATAAAACAATGTAATACTATCGTGGCATTTCAATATAGAATAGCTTTTTGTTGTAAAACTGATGGATCAACCACAGTTTTATCAGCAGTTTTTGAAAACTAAAGTTTATGTACATGTATATTCGAAAGAGAAAAATCTCATGTGAAAATGTAAGTTTTTGTCTTTCTTTATTTTGACATTGCTTGACAAGCCCCACTCTTTTTAGTCCGTATGTCGATGCTACTGGGGTGTTTTTGTGTCGGATATGAAGTGATTCTGGAAAACAAAACATTCGAGAGTTGACTCCCACACCATCTTCTCATAAATCAATGATATTTTTGTAATATTTGCATAA
Source organism: Panopea generosa (assembly GCA_029582155.1). Taxonomy (NCBI): domain Eukaryota; kingdom Metazoa; phylum Mollusca; class Bivalvia; order Adapedonta; family Hiatellidae; genus Panopea; species Panopea generosa. Next base: position 59,136,374 of record CM055897.1, read on the forward strand.
ACACATTTATCATAACACAAGTGGAATAATCCTGCTTTGCATTTATGCTTTTAATAAATATGAATATTAAAAAACTATGCCACTCACCATACTGAGAACAATCCATAGTGCCTTTTGAATAATGTTAAATATGCAGATTTGTCACAATGAATTAACAAGTATTCCGGATTGCATTCACTTCACGAGAAAATATCGCCGGGCCGTAATGTAGTCTATCTTCGTTAATAAATACAGCACCGTTATTTCAATTTATTTGCAAAGATTACTCAGTTTGCAAAATGCCATTTATATCTTCACATTATCTTGTTTGTAATGGCTCTTTTTTTTTAAAATAAGAAGAAAAACGTCATACGCATTTTCTGTTTAAAATTGAATAATCTTGAATCATATATCGCCATGAGTTTCAGGAATGCCAAACTGCTTAAAGGTGCCTTTTATGAAACTTCGGACTCAAGTGGCCGTGTCAGAATGAAGGACTTGTCGATATCCCTACACCTTGTCCGATACTTATCAAAGATCAAGATGGAATCATGCAACAGGTTGTGCCGAACATGCTACCTCATAACCTGATATGCTGGCGATGCTATCGGGTTATCCAGTAAGTAAACTTATTAATTAGATGAAAGTATCAGTTGGTGCAACAGCTCCTTTTGGCCGAAATGATAAACAGCCAATGATATACACACTAGTGTAGTATATAACACCGCAGCAGATGAACACGCTGGCGGGCTCATTAGTCATCGCTATTTAATTGTTTTATTTCACATACAATGGGACATCTATAAACAATCAGTGTCGGATTAAAGTAATGCCAATTCTAAAATAATTAATATTCTATATATTTTTTTGATACTTCTTTTCCATAACTAACTTATTTCGTGCAAACATTGAATCTGGCATGGTCACATGTCAACTATTTATAACACGCGAGTTCAAATGAATAGATTAATTAATTATTTTTTTTAGAATGTGTCTTTCATGAAATGAATAATTCTATTATGCATACTCCATTGTTTATTGAATAAATGTACACAAACAATTCAAAATGATTAAGCTCCCGTACCCAGCAGGCCACGTGGTGCTCTTGAGGAATACACTGCCATATTGTGTCTACCGCCAACCTAGACTAAACTATGCCACTAAACAAATAATCGTTCTTTTCATCCTAAATTCATAATCCTATATCAAATGCATACTGATGTAAGGTGATACCAAATAAATACACAGACCCTTCCAGAGATAAGCCTGGTTTAGACGTCTCATCATCTAATGCTGCTTACAGGAAAATTATCACTTTACTGCAATTATTGCACTATCTGATATTTGTAACGATGACTGTTACACGTTCTCTATTTGTATTCGTGCGCTGACTTTTATATTAAAAAATTGCCACCTACATAAAATATTAGTTCAGTTAAGAGTTTATAAATCTTACTTAAAAGGATTGTGTTTTTGTAAATTACCATGTTTTTTTTTGTTTTTTTAATGCTAAATTTTTTAAAGCTCAGCGATATTGTAAATTGTGTGAAATTTGCTTGAAGAAAAGTAAGTTATCTTAAACAAATAATTTATGATTGAAGTAAATGTTTATAAGAGGAGTGATAACCGTATATTGCATAAGTATATAACCATACATAACATATAACCATATGTAACATATATAGCCATACATAACATATAACCATATGTAACATATATAGCCATACATAACATATAACCATATGTAAAATATATAACCATATATTACATATAAAACCATACATTACATATATAACTATAAATTAAACATATATAACCATATATAACATATAACCATATGTAACATATATAACCATAGATTACATATAATACCATACATTACATATATAACTATAAATTAAACATTTATAACCATATATTACATATAACCATATATTACATATATAACCATAGATTACATATAAAACCATACATTACATATATAACTATAAATTAAACATGTATAACCATATATTATATAAATTACATATATACTATTTCTTCGCTTATAAAAAGCAATAACAAATCAAGTTCACAATAATTAAGCATTTGAACTTGATGCATGGTTATTTAATTTTCTTAAATTAAAAATATATATATTGTAAACCGCCCCAGTTCTACAACGCGTGCGGGGTTTGGGAATGATTGGCTTGTGCTGAATATAAATTTGCAGCTTGGGATCGACTTAACATAGGCACGAAGAGTCATCAGTCCATTTTTACAATCCGTAAGCTAATAAATCTGCAGCAAGGTTACCCACGTGCGTTCCTTTATTGATATAGATATAGACGAAGTATAGATGGTATCAGCAAAACTCTGTCAATAAAATGATTATACGTACATGGGTAACATTTCAAAACATTGCAACTTTATCGTACCAGATGTCGGCGGTAGCTTACTTTAAATACCTCAACACTATCAACAAACGAAGCGTAAATAGAGATGAAAACAAACAAAACCCTATCAAGATCATTTTACAAATAAGTTGCCCATTTTTAATTAAAGTGCACGAAGTCACGTAAAGGCGGAAACTATAATTGTTAAATTTGGGAGATGTTTTACTAGTTGAATGATGATAGGTGGATTTACGTCGTTATTAAAAAGCATGCTTTAATACGAAAACTAAGCCATTAATGACATACGATTTACTGGATGGCTGGGCCTGGTGTGGGTTACATATGTTACTCTATAGTGACATTCACTGTCAGGCATAGTATAATGACTCAGTCAGGTCCTCTGGCACAGGTGGCCGTAGGAGACAAACAGATGTGGCATATATATGTCAAATATTTACCCATCAAGTGGAAGCTAGTTTCATATTGCAACATTACAATAAAAATCCGGGGTTACTACTTTAGCAATGAACATTCATAAAATACCGCAGTTGGAACCTGACATATCCGTGTATCCTGTCCATGTAGTTCCCTACGTACACTAGTTATCACGGTATACTAGTAAGTGTTAAATACTGTCTCACATTCTCACACTCTTATAATGAAGATTTAATAGTTGATCATTTCCTTACTCTTCCTTAAACATGATCAGGCGGACGACGCATAGTGGAGACAGGGAACGACCCCACGTTCTCGACGGTAGTGCACTATGATCTTGACATGGGAAAATGATTATAAAAAAGAGAATGTCAAAAAGTAAATGTCTGCCGCTTCACGGGTCCTATCCCGGGTTCCATATGTGTCAGAGAAGTTATGAGCACTAAAACAGCTGTACGTGTGTTTAATGTACTCGTAATATGTTATATGAAGCATTTACGAATTCCTTTCATTTCAAAACACACACAAAAACAACAACAAAACTACGTGATTCAGCGAAAGTGTTATAGTATTTGTACATATTATTTGGTATTACTAACGCATTGTGTAGTTTTGTGACATATTTATGAAAGAAACAATGTTGCATCAAATGCCTACATTGTTTGTTCAGATCTATGGCTGCAACAAATATATATTCATTCTTAAAGAATCTCCTGGGGTTGTAAAAATGATAATATCGGTACGAGCAGCTCCACTATGTTTCCCCAAAATACATTCAGGTTTTGGAAAGAAATTATGATTTTTTTTTCATTTGGTGAAATAAAATAAAATATTATTTGCCATTAATTTTAGACCACCTTCTGGATATTACTGACAGTTTCTGAAATTTGCAGAATAATATTTCAGTATATTAGTACTCGTTACTATCAGATATAAAGTCTACTAAAATTAATATGTTTTAGGGAATATTCAGATTTGTCGTGTGATCATTGTTTGTTAACCAAAATAAATGTTCCTCACATGGCTATTGGAGATAATAAAATGCATTTAGTTTGTGTGGTCTATTTGTATCCGTGTCGTCACGACTACGGTGACGTCATCACTATGATTCACAGTGTCTTATCGTTATCGGTATCAGTATCAATTGTTTTTAAAAAAGTTTCCTTAATGTAAACATACCGCTATTACAACATAAATGGAAACAAAACTAAAATATATATATATAGTCAACAGCAAAAAGTAAGCAAACATGCAAACACATAACGATAATGGCACGTACGGACATACATACTAACTGACAAGGAGAATACAACAATGCATATGAGAGTGCAATTCACTTATAACCTTAAAGCCCCAACATTTGTTGCCACGGTAGTAAATATTTGTAGAAGGAGACTATGAATTTACAACGCCAAACTCGACTATATGCTGACGGTAAATTAATACAGATCCATGTATATAGAGTGCACCTCCCTCGAATTTCAAATTTTTGGCAGCAGTAGTTTAACCTTTTTTCCAACTGCATATAACAAACACTTTTTGAAAATATTTTCCCCCCAATTAAATGTATTAGCAATAATCTAGTAGTATGCAACATTATAACAAAAATAATACATTGATGACTGTGAAATTTTGAAAAAGGATTTCTGATTTGAATCATGTCCTGAATTATATAAAACCTGCCCCAGAGCCATCTTGCGGTTTTTATATGGCAGTTGGAGCTTAAAACACTTTTGACGTGTTGCAAAACATATCCAGTTGCTATGACGACTATTATATACAATAAAATATTTGTAAGACATACTTGATAGCATTTTCATGCATACATACAACTAAATCATAACATAATTTTATTAACTACATTACTCAAAACGTTGTGTTATATTAGATTTTACACATGTTTTCATTTTTTTCTCAAATGAAGAACTAATTAACTTTCTTTACAAAACTGTGGTCTAAAAGACTTGACTTTAACGGCGAAAAATGGCGCCAAGTACACCATCTAATTCAACATTCGTTACATCGGGATGAACACATTGCAGAGTACGTGCTGGTTATGGAATACTCTGTTCATGTACTTGTTTTATGTTTCAATGATTCTAGATTTAGAGCTTGCACCGGGACTCCCATGCACCCAAGACTTATTTTGACATTATTCTTCAGTGTTATATATCATTCAAACCTATTTAATAATAAAGAATCATTTTTTCTTTGCAACTGTTATTGGCCATTACATAAGTAATATTGTTGTATTATATAATATTGCACCAGTATCAGCAAACTGTTTCACAAACACATAACATCATATTCATATACAATTAAACATAGTGTCGCCATTTTTACAAGCACACATTGTTCGTAGCTTTTTCTTAATGCCCCCATCGATTTTATTCGTTCTCATTTCGTTTGACCTTTGTTTTGAGAACAATCCAAATTTCCACCGGACTTTATCAATCGCTCAAGTCGCTGGTCACCAAAACGCTTTCAAGTATGTTTGAATAGCAAAGAAAACGAGAAGGGTGAGAGATACCCGATATCGCACATGTCGAATTTAATGACATATATGGATGGCTGTGCCTTTATCGTTAACTGTAATAAACGATTTTCGCGAAAAAGTGTGTGGTCGGAATCCCATACCTCTTTATAAGGCCTGTTAAATAATCACCTTTCAGAGAATGGTCGGACATTCAATACTGTTATTATTACACACGAGATTGTTATTAACTTAGGGTTAAAGATCTTTTAAGGGCTGAGAAAAATATTTGTTTAATGTCTGGGTTATTAAAGGTAATTTTACTTGAGCTGGACAGGCTCCGATACCCTTCAATAGAAATAGTTATGCTTGGTGTTGTACTATTGCATATCATTTCAATATAAATAGTTATGCTTGGTGTTGTACTGTTGCATATCATTTCAATATAAATAGTTATGCTTGGTGTTGTACTGTTGCATATCATTTCAATATAAATAGTTATGCTTGGTGTTGTACTGTTGCATATCATTTCAATATAAATAGTTATGCTTGGTGTTGTACTGTTGCATATCATTTCAATATAAATAGTTATGCTTGGTGTTGTACTGTTGCATATCATTTCAATATAAATAGTTATGCTTGGTGTTGTACTGTTGCATATCATTTCAATATAAATAGTTATGCTTGGTGTTGTACTGTTGCATATCATTTCAATATAAATAGTTATGCTTGGTGTTGTACTGTTGAATATCATTTCAATATAAATAGTTATGCTTGGTGTTGTACTGTTGCATATCATTTCAATATAAATAGTTATGCTTGGTGTTGTACTGTTGCATATCATTTCAATATAAATAGTTATGCTTGGTGTTGTACTGTTGCATATCATTTCAATATAAATAGTTATGCTTAGTGTTGTACTGTTGCATATCATTTCAATATAATTCAAGAAGTAAATCTTAATTTGAACAGTTAATTAGTTCAATATATTCCAAGGGTTGAGTGTTACTTTGAACAGTTTATTATTTTATTTCAAGTGTTAAGTGTTTATTTGAACAGTTAATTAGTTTAATATATTCCAAGGGTTGGGTGTTACTTTGAACAATTTATTATTTTATTTCAAGTGTTGATTGTTAATTTGAACAGTTAATCAACTCAATATATTCCAAGGGTTGAGTGTTACTTTGAACAATTTATTATTTTATTTCAAGAGTTAAGTGTTTATTTGAACAGTAAATTAGTTCAATATATTCCAAGGGTTGAGTGTTACTTTGAACACTTTATTATTTTATTTCAAGAATTAAGTGTTTATTTGAACAGTAAATTAGTTCAATATATTCCAAGGATTGAGTGTAACTTTGAACAGTTTATTATTTTATTTCAAGAGTTAAGCGTTTATTTGAACAGTTAATTAGTTCAATATATTCCAAGGGTTGAGTGTTACTTTGAACAATTTATTATTTTATTTCAAGTGTTAAGTGTTAATTTGAACAGTTTATCAGTTTAATATATTCTAAGGGTTGAGTGTTACTTTGAACAATTTATTATTTTGTTTCAAGAGTTAAGTGTTTATTTGAACAGTTAATTAGTTCAATATATTCTAAGGGTTGAGTGTTACTTTGAACAATTTATTATTTTATTTCAAGAGTTAATTGTTTATTTGAGTAGTAAATTAGTTCAATATATTCCAAGGGTTGAGTGTTACTTTGAACAATTTATTATTTTATTTCAAATGTTGATTGTGAATTTGAACAGTTAATCAGTTCAATATATTCCAAAAGTTGAGTGTTACTTTGAACAATTTATTATTTTATTTCAAGAGTTAATTGTTTATTTGAACAGTAAATTAGTTCAATATATTCCAAGGGTTGAGTGTTATTTTGAACAATTTATTATTTTATTTCAAGTGTTGATTGTAAATTTGAACAGTTAATCAGTTCAATATATTCCAAAGGTTAAGTGTTACTTTGAACAATTTATTATTTTATTTCAAGAGTTAAGTGTTTATTTGAACAGTTCATCAGTTCAATATATTCCAAGGGTTGAGTGTTTCTTTGAACAATTTATTATTTTATTTCAAGAATTAAGTGTTTATTTTTACAGTAAGTTAGTTCAATATATTCCAAGGGTTGAATGTGACTTTGAACAATTTATTATTTTATTTCAAGAGTTAAGTTTATTTGAACAGTAAATTAGTTCAATATATTCCAAAGGTTGAGTGTTACTTTGAACAATTTATTATTTTATTTCAAGTGTTAAGTGTTTATTTGAACAGTTAATTAGTTCAATATATTCCAAGGATTGAGTGTTACTTTGAACAATTTATTATTTTGTTTCAAGAGTTAAGTGTTTATTTGAACAGTAAATTAGTTCAATATATGTCAAGGGTTGAGTGTTATTTTGAACAATTTATTATTTCATTTTAAGTGTTAAGTGTTAATTTGAATAGTTAATTAGTTCAATATATTCCAAGAGTTGAGTGTTACTTTGAACAATTTATTATTTTATTTCAAATGTTAAGTGTTTATTTGAACAGTGAATTAGTTTAATATATTCCAAAGGTTGATTGTTACTTTGAAAAATTTATTATTTTATTTCAAGTGTTAATTGTTAATTTGAACAATTTATTATTTTATTTCAAGTGTTAAGTGTTTATTTGAACAGTTAATTAGTTCAATATATTCCAAAAGTTGGGTGTTACTTTGAACAATTTATTATTTTGTTTTAAGTGTTAAGTATTAATTTGAACAGTTAATTAGTTCAATATATTCCAAGAGTTGAGTGTTACTTTGAACAATTTATTATTTTATTTCAAATGTTAAGTATTTATTTGAACAGTAAATTAGTTCAATATATTCCAAAGGTTGAGTGTTACTTTGAAAAATTTATTATTTTATTTCAAGTGTTAATTGTTAATTTGAACAATTTATTATTTTATTTCAAGTGTTAAGTGTTTATTTGAACAGTTAATTAGTTCAATATATTCCAAAGGTTGGGTGTTACTTTGAACAATTTATTATTTTGTTTTAAGTGTTAAGTATTAATTTGAACAGTTAATTAGTTCAATATATTCCAAGAGTTGAGTGTTACTTTGAACAATTTATTATTTTATTTCAAATGTTAAGTGTTTATTTGAACAGTAAATTAGTTCAATATATTCCAAGGGTTGAGTGTTACTTTGAACAATTTATTATTTTATTTCAAGTGTAAAGTGTTAATTTGAACAGTAAATTAGTTCAATATATTTCAAGAGTTAAATGTTACTTTCAAGTTAATCATTTCAACTCCAGAATCTTCAGTAGTACGTCAAATTCATTTTATTCACCAGCAAAGATTTGCTTGCAGCATTGATTACGTGTGTGTGTAACTTAATGAACATGATTCATACGATTATCAACTGGAATATAACAAGATTCTCCAAAGTACAACTGTCTTTTGGAAATCTGACTTTTACAATGCCAAGCTGATAGCGAGTTATCGGACCCCCTCCATTGTTTTACAAACCCATTACATTTGTTTAGGTATAAAATTGACAAAGATTATTTCAAATAATAAAAATCTTAAACAATAGTTTTATAACATACTTTCTACCAAGCGGTTTTAAGTGCAATATCCCTTTGTTTTACAATTTCAAGAATTGCCGTTATAAAAATAAGCTATACATTTATCACTTATATTATTCGCTATCACTGTGTAGAGAGCATCTTAAACAGCATTAGTTTGGCCACTTCACAATTAATAACATACGTCATATACATACAGGTAATATATCGCAGGCAAACGAGAATGTACGATAGGAAGAAACAGTTCTACTTACTGCCAATACAGTGCACATCTACAAGATGTACAGACAGACGAATACAGCACACATCTACCAGATTTACAGACTGACAAATACAGCACACATCTACCAGATGTACATACTGACAAATACAGCACATATCTACCAGATGTACATACTGACAAATACAGCACACATCTACCAGATGTACAGACAGACAAATGCAGCACACATCTACTAGATGTACAGACTGACAAATACAGCACACATCTACCAGATGTACAGACAGACAAATGCAGCACACATCTACTAGATGTACAGACTGACAAATACAGCACACATCTACAAGATGTACAGACAGACAAATGCAGCACACATCTACTTGATGTACAGACTGACAAATACAGCACACGTCTACCAGATGTACAGACAGACAAATGCAGCACACATCTACCAGATGTACAGACTGACAAATACAGCACACATCTACCAGATATACAAACTGACAAATGCAGCACACATCTACTAGATGTACAGACTGACAAATACAGCATACATCTACCAGATGTACAGACTGCAAATACAGCACACATCAACCAGATGTACAGACTACCAATGCAGCACACATCTACCAGATGTACAGACTGACAAATACAGCACACATCTACCAGATGTACAGACTACCAATACAGCACACATCAACCAGCTGTACAGACAGACAAATACAGCACACATCAACCAGATGTACAGACTACCAATATAGCACATATCTACCAGATGTACAGACTGACAAATACGGCACACATCTACCAGATGTACAGACAGACAAATACAGCACACATCTACCAGATGTACAGACTGACAAATACAGCACACATCTACCAGATGTACAGACTGCCAATACAGCACACATCAACCAGATGTACAGACTACCAATACAGCACATAACTAACAGATTTACATACTGACAAATACAGCACACATCTACCAGATATACACACTGACAATACAGCACACATCTACCGTACCGACTACCAATACAGCTCATATCTGCCAGATTTACATACTGACAAATACAGCACACATCTGCCAGATGTACACACTGACAAATGTTGGGTATAATAGTGTCGAGTTGTTACAAAACACTTCATATGTGCTTCTTTAGAAACTTATTTACAAAGAGAGAGAGAGAGAGAGAGAGAGAGAGAGAGAGAGAGAGAGAGAGAGAGAGAGAGAGAGAGAGAGATGGGGTTTGGAGAGAATTTTAAGTATACATAAAGTATGTGTTGTTTTTACCTCATTAAGGACACTTGAAATGTAGAGTAAGCATAAGTGTTGTAGACAAAGGACAGCAAACCTATCAACACAGATTTGACTGCCGGCAAAATTAAACTGCATAATTGCTGCTGTGATATTCTTCCAGAGTTTTCAATTTAAACTGACAGGAGGTAAATAGTATACATTAATGCATTTTTTGTGTGTGCGCATGCTAATCACATACATACATAATGCATGTATGACGCTGTATGCATTCATTTCAACCTTGGTGGCGAATTAGCAATGATGTACATTGACAGTGCACACCACTCTGCAATACTGCGTATGATATCTTAATTTAGTACATACATAGCTGCATAATTACTTTAATCTTTTTTAATAGGTTGTATTTTTCTCTCTCCAGAAATTGTGAATGCACATAAATACATCAGACGAAATACTTTTCTTTATTTTTTTAGATATAACTATGATGTGCTATGGTATTGAGAAGGATCTATTATATCTGTCATAGCAAATTAGATTATATATAATTTTATGGAAAACTAGGCCTCTATGAGGGAGTTAAACTAAATATAATATATTTTCTCTGTTGCAAGATTCTATCATTAAAATGAAAGTGGTAGAATCTTAAAACAATGAACATGTTGTTTTGATTTTTAGTTTATTTATTGTTAAAGACCAAGTGGACAACAGTTTAAAAAACAAAGAAAGACGTTCACATGTTATATAATAGTTTCCTTCTTATAACCGTTTTATCAACTATACCAAATTTCTCTGATTTGCCAATTCCCGCTCAAGATTTAAAAACTTCATATCTTGAGTGGTTACCTTTGAATTAATGACCATTTGTGATGCCATAATGCCCAAACTGTAAAGTAATATTACATAGTCTGTAGCACAGACCCAGCTCTCCCGATTGGGTCCGTTAAATAGCAATGTTGGTAAAGACACTTTTAAGCACCTTGATTGGTCAGTTGTTTCAACTGAAAGTTTGATGGCGTCACAGTTTAGTAAGCGTTCAGCTGCTATGTATTGTGGGACAGACATAGAATTCTTTGCTTTTTCATTGGTGGTTAATAGACATGATACTGGAGATATGGGGTTCTGAAAGACTAAAAGTCAAAGCACTCTACATGTGTGGTCTGAATTGGTTTGGACCATATTAAACGGTCATCTCTACAAGATGCAGGGACACATATGGATACCGATATGCACCAGACTCGTATAACGTATATAGTTGAACAATATTGTTTTACCTCAGCAGCATTCTCGAAATAGCTTCATGGGAGGCGGGCGCCCAAATGAGACAAACAGATATATGGCAACTTGAAGGAATGTTTAGAAAATCCAAAAATAAAATAATCATACGTGAATAGTTCCAATGTGATATTTTTTATCGACTGATATATAAAAACTTCTTTTGATTAGAATGAACAATTTAGCGTTATGTCTAAATTATAGAAAAGGTAATCATCAACAGAAATTGATAATATCTGGGTATTTTTTGTATCCAATTAATTATATTTCTATCAAATATTTTACAACAAAAAAAACGCTTGTTTTTTTTTTTTTTAAATATTTTTTTTGTCATTATACGACTGTTTATTTCCTGTAGCACGTCGTTTAAATGTTTTAATATTTAGTCATTTTGTAAAATTCAATCGTAGTTACTAATGAAACAAAATTGTTTAGCCCTTAGCATCAAATTTGTAGAAATACACACGCACAAAAAAACGTCTTACGCTTCTCTATCATGAAACGATTGCTTAAACTTGATTTAAAGTTTGATTTCGAACCAAAGGCTTGGAATACAAAAGCCGAAAATTAGCGGGTATGTTTTTGTTGCGATTCATGACCCATATCCAGCTCATTTTTCATGTGCATACACACTACCCCTTCATTTGAAAGCAAATAAGATCAGCAAGGGATATATTTATCTTAGTTTTAACTACGGCAACAATGGTACATGATCGTGATTTGATAGTGTCATTTCTACAACTCGTTTTTATTATTGTCTTGAGTTTCATAGAAAGAAATCTAATTCAGTATTTGTTTTCACGTAATTGCACAACTACAATAAACGTCGAAAATGACTTCTTTAGAAAATAAAATAGATAGAAGATAATGTCTGCCCCGTCGCATCAGTAATAAAACATCTGACAAACCGCTGAAATTTTAACACCGTATACGCTGCAATTTGAAACATTGAATTAAGTTTATACTGCAATTTTATAAACAATACATTTAGAAAGCAAGCGTGTCTTTTTTAAGTGTATGCCGATATTTAATGTCCCAAACACTAGCATCTCGATGGAAACTGTATTTCTGTAGCTAGGAACCCGGTAACAGAGCTTTTTGCATGTTAGAATGATAGAAAAGAACGAAAGAATACATACATTATGCTTCTGAAATGAAATCCGATGTGTGAAGAAAATATATTTATCATACAATATATGTGTGTGTATATGTATGACTGGTAGCAGACATCCACTAAAACAGCATCGGCACATTTACCATACATCATAACCGTACAATACATACATACAGAAGACGTGATACTGGGCCATACATACAGAAGAAGTCACACTGGGCGAAACATACAGAGGAAGTGACACTGGGCCATACATACAGAAAAGTAACATTGGGCCATACATACAGATGTCACACTGGGTCATACATACAGAAAAGTAACACTGGGATATACATACAGAAGAAGTGATACTGGGCCATACATACAGAAGAAGTGACACTGGGCCATATATACAGAAGAAGTGACACTGGGTCATACATACAGAAGAAGTGACACTGGGCCATACATACAGAAGAAGTGACACTGAACCATACATACAGAAGAAGTGACACTGGGCCATACATACAGAAAAAGTAACACTGGGCCATACATACAGATGTCACACTGGGTAATACATACAGAAAAGTAACACTGAGCTATACATACAGAAAAAGTTATACTGGGCCATACATACAGAAGAAGTGACACTGGGCCATACATACAGAAGAAGTGACACTGGGTCATACATACAGAAGAAGTCACACTGGGCCATACATACAGAAGAAGTGACACTGGGCCATAGATACAGAAATCACAATGGGTCATACATACAGATGTCACACTTGGCCATACATACAGAAAAGTAACACTGGGCCATACATACAGAAGAAGTGACACTGGGCCATACATACAGAAGAAGTGGCACTGGGTCATACATACAGAAGAAGTGACACTGGGCCATACATACAGAAGAAGTGACACTGGGCCATACATACAGAAGAAGTGACACTGGACCATACATACAGATGTCACACTGGGTCATACATACAGAAGAAGTGACACTGGGCAATACTTACAGAAGAATTGACATTGGGCCATACATACAGATGTCACACTGGGCCATACATACAGAAGAATTGACACTGGTCCATACATACAGAAAAAGTGACACTGAGTCATACATACAGAAGTGACACTGGGCCATACATACAGAAGAAGTGACACTGGGCCATACATACAGAAGAAGTGACGCTTGGCCATACATACAGATGTCACACTGTGCCATACATACAGAAGAAGTGACACTGGTCCATACATACAGAAAAAGTGACACTGGGCCATACATACAGATGTCACACTGGGCCATACATACAGAAGAAGTGACACTGGGCCATACATACAGAAGTAGTGACACTGGGTCATACATGCAGAAGAAGTGATACTGAGTCATACATACAGAAGAAGTGACACTGGGCCATACATACAGAAGAAGTGACACTGGGCCATACATACAGATGTCACACTGGGCCATACATACAGAAGAAGTAACACTGGTCCATACATACAGAAGAAGTGACACTGGGCCATACATACAGATGTCACACTGGGCCATACATACAGAAGTAGTGACACTGGGTCATACATGCAGAAGAAGTGATACTGGGCCATACATACAGAAGTGACACTGGGCCATACATACAGAAGAAGTGATACTGGGCCATACATACAGAAGAAGTGACACTGGGCCATACATACAGAAGAAGTGACACTGGGCAATACATACAGAAGAAGCGACACTGGACAATACATACAGAAGAAGTGACACTGGGCCATACATACAGAAGAAGTGATACTGTGTTATACATACAGAAAAGGTGACACTGGGCAATACATACAGAAGAAGTGACACTGGGCCATACATACAGAAGTCACACTGGGCCATACATACAGACAAGAAACACTGGGCCATACATACAAAAGAAGTGCACTGGGTCATACATACAGAAGTCACACTGGGCCATACATACAGAAGAAGTGACACTAGGCCATACATACAGAAGTCACACTGGATCATACATACAGAAGAAGTCACACTGGGCCATACTTACAGAAGAAGTGACACTGGGCCATACATACAGAAGAAGTGACACTGAGCTATACATACAGAAGAAGTGATACTGTGTTATACATACAGAAAAGGTGGTACTGGGCCATACATACAGAAGAAGTGATACTGGGTCATACATACAGAAGAAGTGACACTGGGTCATACATACAGAAGTCACACTTGTCATACATACAGAAGAAGTGACACTGGGTCATACATACAGAAGAAGTGACACTGAACCATACATACAGAAGAAGTGACACTGGGCCATACATACAGAAGAAGTTATACTGTGTAATACATACAGAAAAGGTGACACTGGGCCATACATACAGAAGAATTGACACTGAACCATACATACAGAAGAAGTGACACTGGGTCATACATACAGAAGTGACACTGGGTCATACATACAGAAAAAGTGACACTGGGCCTTACATACAGAAGAAGTGACACTAAACCATACATACAGAAGAAGTGACACTGGGCCATACATACAGAAGAAGTTATACTGTGTTATACATACAGAAAAGGTGACACTGGGCCATACATACAGAAGAAGTGACACTGAACCATACATACAGAAGAAGTGATACTGGGCCATACATACAGAAGAAGTGACACTGGGCCATACATACAGAAGTCACACTGAACCATACATACAGAAGAAGTGACACTGGGCCATACATACAGAAGAAGTGATACTGTGTTATACATACAGAAAAGGTGACACTGGGCCATACATACAGAAGAAGTGACACTGGGCCATACATACAGAAGAAGTGACACTGAACCATACATACAGAAGAAGTGACACTGGGCCATACATACAGAGGAAGTGACACTGAACCATACATACAGAAGAAGTGACACTGGGCAAAACTTGAACGGCCAGTAACAAAACCGACAGTTGGGAGTTTTTACCTTAGTTACGGGTGCTATAGTTATCTTCCAAGGAAATGGAAAAATAACTGAGAAGGTGATTTAAGAGGGGGGTATTTTAGATTGTTTTTTTATTAAAGTATTTTTGTATTATTAACGTTAACTGAATGAATGTACATTTATTGATACCATCATAAACAATGTGTATGTTTTTGTCATAAATCAAAAGTTATTATATTTGTCTTTGAACATTAATATAATTCTTATCTAGTTTGGACTACAATTACAAAACATATCTTGGCGATTTGATGTGTAAAAACTATATTTATCACACAAAGATGACATTTAGTTTCAAACGACGTTAATGTGGAGTCGATTTTCCGTACAGCATTTAGATTGTCAGATATGACATAATAGTGCCACGAGAGTGAGTTTAAGTGAAATGTCATGACCAGGATTCTGTTTCACTAATATTTGACTTAAATAATTAAAACCTTAACTCAATTTTGAATGGTTATTTATTAATTAGTTAATCAATATCAAAGAAAAGAAACAATATCCATTTTACTGGAACCAGTCTAAAATCATGACCATCTAGCTGCTTTTCTAATATTGAACTATTTAAGTATTTTAAGTATATAGTTAAACATGTTGATGAAAGCCCAATCATAGATGACATTATGTTGCCATGATAATGACATAAAATGAAAGGTTTTATTAACTATTATTTTACTTATGTCCATTTTATATACGATCCATGATTTATCTACGATCCACGATTTATCTACGATCTATGATTTATCTACGATCCACGATTTATTTTCGATCCATGATTTATCTACAATCCGTAGGATTCATGATTTACCTCAAAGGACATAATGTAAAATAGTATTTCTTTACCTAAGAAACATGACTCAAAGATATTTAATTATTTAGTTAAAGTGATAAACTAAATAATACCGCCAAGTGAATTTGTTATTATGATATCGTATACTAATAATGTCAAATTTGTTTTATCTTCCAGAGATCAGAAAGTAGACGCCATTGTACTGACATGATTTGTGTAGTTATGTCAACATATTGCAGTGGCTAATTTACATTATTCTTATTTGAATACACATTTAATCAGTTTTATATTTAGAACATTCTGTTTGATATTTAGAAAATCACTAAATGTTTTAAGTTGCAGACATTGTTGTAATTAACAACACATATTTACACGTTATACCGTCCGTGTTTTACAGTTACTTTGTGGTTAATAATGTCGCTTTTCGAACTCAACACCAACATATAACACATATTTACGACTGTGTAATGTATTGCCTACACCGCAAGTAGTAATAACAGTAAATACTATAATATGACACAATGGTTTATAACTGACGGAACCAAGTGTACTTGATTACTCCACTGCACTGGTAGTTTCGCTCACGTATATTCATTACAAACATTCAATATAGCTGTATATGCAGCAAAACATGTCTAAGATTTATTAAATGATCTATTTTGTAATTTTATACTCTATTTTATACCCCAGCTTTACATTTCTACCGGAAACCAAATATATATGAATCCGGGTTACTTTGTTAAAAACTTTTCAAATTTGTTAATTTGAGTTTTATAATACATATTTGCTTATCTGTGCACGTATAGCTACCATTATCCAACAAATACACTTGTATTGTTGCACAATTCGGTTTATGTCTTTAAACCATAATATGTATATGCATTGATATAATATTGCAATACGAGATTCGCTCCAATGCATAGAAATGTTTGTAAACTAAGAAGGCATATCACACTTAAAGCTGAATAATTCACACATCGTGACATCTCAATTTATATTATTCGTTATTTATTCATTTTTCGTAGAAGTCTAATGGTATCAAAACATATTCTTTAATTTACATAAATTGAAGACAAATAGGATTAGTTGACATTTATTTGTTTACATGAAAGCCTTTTGAAAAATGCAAACTGCCTTCAATAATTCATCGCGCCACATTTATCACTGCGTATACGCGCGAGCATATTGTGGCCAAGTGTTCCAATAGCCGTTTTGTGAGACGGACGCCGGGTTCCATATGCAATGTCATTTATAACAGATGCAGGGTCTGATGTTACATTCTAATGATCAAAAGCATGCTTAATGTCGTAACTCTATACTTTTGTGTTTTATATTCGAACAATTATCTTCTAGATTTCCTCCAAAACTGATTAATAATATCCTGAGCTAATGTTATTATTACACAAATTGAAGCATTTGTGTGTTTTTCTCAATTTTGTGTAAAATCGTTATTAATGACAAAATACAAAGGAACTAGTTTCATGAACATGATAAAAAAGACGCTAAACAATAAATATGGCGCTGTCTTGTGTTACCCGGCTCGACGCAATATGGGCGGACATAGGAATACAATTAGACTATATGCTACATGTATATTTTGTAAAATGTGATAATATTATCACTTTATTTATACTATTTTGCGAATAATGCTTATCAAATATATAAATTGTATAAAAAATTTAACAAATTGAACTTTACTATATAATTGGCCGACCTTACAAAGAATAAGAACAAAAAAAAGCTGTAATCAGTAAATACCGTACGTTTTAGTTCATAATTTTGGCAACTATGTACTTCGACTTTAATGCGAACTTAATTCACGTATCTGATGAAACACATCGGATAAATGAAAATCAACATACATATTTATAGTTTGACAATTTGCCACAAAAGTGTGTGGTATTTAACAAGTGGTTGAGTAGTCGTCTTTGAAATGTGTGATCAATGCTGTGTATGGCAACACATGCTTAATATCTATGGATTAAATACACACTTGGAATAGAATAAGGGTACTAGCCTCGAACATTTAGTGTAAAATTAAAATGTTCGATAATATTTATATAATATTGGATATAGCCACAGTGATTAAGCCGATACTATGCTGCTGTTTGTTATTTATATTGTATTTATGGCAATATCACATATTACCGTTTCATACTATCATATAACTCTAGCACATCGACACACAATAACTTCTACTACAGTGAACAGTGTCGTAAAAGTCAGAGGTTGCAGTAAGGTACAGTTGCAAGGTTTTGTAACAAACAAATGATAAGATCGTCTAGATACTCGCACCCCGGGCATCATATGTATCGAATACTACATCGGACTCAACGTTAAAATGATTTATTAAATCAGCATTATGCATGATGGTGCATTCATAATTGACCACATCACGTATACTCATATAGAACAGATGCGTAATAATAAAGGCAAAAATATAAACTATAAAAACTGCTCATAATGTTCACATCAATACATTAATTCCCGCAAGTCTCTGTATTCGCTCCTGACGACTTCCCTACCGTATGTGTTGTTTTCCTTCAATACAGCGTCGTCTTGCATATCACTACCAAACATCAAACGAGATGGAATGTCCATTGAATAAAAATAATTGAAATCAATCCGGGAGACAGTGCCCTTGTAATTAAAACCTCTGGCAAAATATTACTAATAACACCGCTGGTCCCGCATTTCAGTTCTTCAAGATAATTAAAAATTAATTCTAGAAATAAGTTTCGTTTCCCAAAAACGCGAATATGTGATATCTAAGACCGTTACATGACGAAATCTCTGGTATTGTAGACAATTATGGACTGGTTTAATTAATAAACGTAATCTAGACCTCAGGCCGTGATTAATACATGATGCGATTGTGTTCCAGTTGAAGATAAAAATGACAAATTCATCAACAGCGCACGGGAACTCAATTAAATGCGTTCGAGGAAACGATATGTCATGTAAGCCATAGTGTATTAACAGGCTATTACTACACTAGGTCAAACGGACTTTTATTTACAATTATTCTTTTTCATCCGTAGTAATATAATTATGATTTCTAAAACATTTTTACAAATCTTATATATGGCTCGAAACGACATTCTTTTCTGTCAAGTATACAAATGCTATTTTTAATTGGGTTCGTTTTGTCAATTCACCAAATGATCAATGTCGTTGTAATCGAAACATTTAATGAACAGAACACAACCGTAACACGCCATATCATGTTTTATTTCCCCCGTATACGTGAGTACAGTTTACCAAAATGAACATGTATGACAATTACGATTTGGAATTTCAAATTCATTTCATTCCATCAGGTTGATAATAGCCCTGGACACACACAAAAATAACGCCATGCATTGCATTATCAAAACAACGTGAAGGCTAATGGGCAACTTTTTCTGTGAAACAAAACCTCATCTATCACCATTCATCAAATGTTTCCCTATAAAACATCAGCATTTAATTTACATATCCTACCAAGTATTTGTTCCGATGTCCAGCCATGTTGACGTCCCGCAGTAAATGATGAGGTCAGGACTTCCGGTGGTGGAGCAATCATGGCGGTCGTAGCAATAGCCGTCAAGAAATCTGTCTCGAAGTCATAAATCACACAAATGAGCAGCTCCACAACTCATTACCTCCTGTGAGGTTTTATATGATGTCAAAATAGGAAAACTCATATAAATGTTATAAACTGAAGTAGTGACTGCTCAAAAACCAGTAGTCTCGGATTCCGGCGAACCAGTTCACGGCAGGGAGTAGTACCTATACAGAGAAACGCGTATTAAGATGTTAGGAACACAATTCCTCTACGCTGTAGATCTTTTTTCTGTAGCATTTGTGGGAGGTTGCATATAGGAAAAAATACTAAATTAATTACGACCGCAGAATATAAATCTTCAAAGAAATCTGTAATAACGTTGCTGATTTACATTACGATAGCTTATCAATAACCACGGAGTCAATGTCAAGATGTGTAGAATATTCTGATGAAGGTTTTAGAAATCTTTATTAAATTTAATTGGCCAAAAAAGCAAATGAAATAGAGTGCTTACTAATTACCAATCACCTGACTCCCTTTAAGAGCCCCACATCGAAGACAGCTTGGGTGGGCTAGAGATATGATCAAGAAAATATGACTTATGATGAGGATGAATTAACGTACCATCACAAAATTAAATCGGAGATAAAAATAACAGAATTTCTAATATCAGATACAATTGTATCCAGTTAAATTTTATAACTCAGGTAAAAGCATATGGAGACTTGATAGGGAGATCTTGTGGAAACATACACACAAAATACCCATTTAGTAGCTAAATTAACAGTATTTTGTGAAACTGATATTCTATGTGGATAAAATGTTTATTATTACTGGCTTGTGTAAAGTGTTATTGGTTATGGCGCTATGAGAAATTATGTACTCGATTACTCTGCCAACATGCCGCCTGTCCCTAGGAGATAAAATATTTATTTAAACAGTATTCTCCAAAGAGATCAAATAAGAGCTATGAAACTTTATAGTAGTATTAGAAGACGTTATGGTACTGATACATGTGAGGTATGTTTGTACAGACACGTGATGCTTCTGTGTAGACTACGGAGCAAGTAGTTATCATAACGAAATGTGGATGGCAGGTGTATATTTAACATGGTCTTGAAACTTGCAGGCAAAATTATTCTGTAAGACGTATTTGATTTTTATTAACACTTCAAGAAAGTTTTTTTTAATACCTGTGTAAATAAACTTTTGCGGTACGCATACACGAATCTTGAGCACTCGTATCAGTATGGTTACTTTGTATACAATATACTAAAACGGAAAATGAAAAAAAAAATTCTGGCTTTAAATCAAAGCAATTTATATCTACAACCTAATCTAAAGTCCAAACAAAATCAATATACTGATAAGACTGCACAGCGTGTGTTTCGACAGCCATATTTGCATGCATCCGCGTGAATATGATTGTTTGATCAAACGATGAACCAGACGCTTGATTATTACCTTCGAACCAGCTATCCAATCAAAAACATCTTTACTGATCAATAACACCTATTAGGAACAGTAAAAATCGAATAAACATTTTTTTCATTTTGTCTTTATTGGACTCAAAGGCATCATCTCGGATGAGAGGTTCTGCATGAATCACCATCGTTTTACCAGATGATTGGATGGCCGCTTGCTAAATCACGAAGTCTTCCATGTGGAAAAACATAATGATTCGCTGTGACATAAAATGTCGAGAAATAGATATTTTATTACATATCATGTTTATGATTTTATTATATTGTTTGCGTAAGATATTAATATATTGCCACTAAAATTGTCAGTTTTGAAATAATATTTTTACATTCATTTGAATTCTTTGTTATTTTTTTTGTGAATTATATGAAGCGTTTGGTGCATTTTGTTGACATTGTTATGAATGAATAGATGTGTTTGTTATTGTGGATGTTTGCTTTTCAAATTCGTTGATATTATATTGAATACTTTCTTTCAAAGCAATTTTACTGTTATGCTTTCGTATAATTTTATGTACTTTACATTTTTTACATAAAATATGGGTTTTATTCTTATGCTATGAACAATCATAACTTGTGTTCTTTGTCATACATTGTGCTCTATATTATATCGACCTGATATTTACTGCGTTATTTCAGGGTTTATTCTATATAATTATATCTTTTATAGAGTCATTTCTTTTCTTATTTATTACATATATCTATTTTAAGGACGCACGTGTTCATGTCAGTATGTATTTATATACATGCATGTATACTGATGTATTTATACATGTATACTAATGTATTGATATATTTATATAAACTAATGTATAAATATATATATACTAATACATTGATATATGTATTATTGATGTATAAAATATATATATCATTAATGTATTAATATATGTATAATTATTGTATTCATATATATATTATCAGAATTATCTTTTGTTTAATGTTAAAACGTAACAGTGTATTTTCTCCGTAAGAAAATGAAGGCATTATATGAGTTGATATGTATTCACCGATGTGACATTATACTAAGTATTCATTTAAAGTATATATTATTCGTGTATCATTTTTCAATTTAATGTTAATGATAGTTAGACATGCTATTTAATTTTCACTCTTAGTTCTACAGCGACATTTCAAACTTACAAATATTGCAGGTAAACAGAAATGAAGAAAATGAAAGATAGTGGTTATACCTAAAACTACTACACACTTTCTATGTACAGTGTTTAGCAATAGAACTCAGTAATTTACTAATTAAATGTAATTAAAGAAAAGCATCACATGTATTAATATTAATTATAGTTATTGTTACCATGAAACAAAACAGTCACTATCTCAAAGTATTTAGTTTCTATATATATATATTGAGTGGCATACGTTGTACTATACTTATCAGCTGTATACACTTTGGCTTTCTTTTCTCTTAAATATACTAATGCTATTTTGGAAAGAAGAAACCACGTATATTTCATACATATCACATATACGATTGAGTGTTATGTCATGTTTCCATATTATTGCAGTTAATAATCATTCAAGCTAAACCCCGTGTTGTTCGATCATATACCAATTTTTGATATTGAGGAGAATATCTGCATAGGATTTTATTTTTTTTTATGATACGTGTTATAAATAAATTATCATTTTAATAATGGTCCAAGTATACATACTCGTAGTTTTCGAAAGTGTGTTACACATTTGTTGCACGATTCGTGGGTATCTTACGTTTCATTTTGTGTTGGGTGCTTACAACTTGCTTAAGTATGTAATGGGTATGGTACGTATTTAATGCTTGCGATGTACTTTTGTGTATTTATTCCATAAGACCGATACTCTTATATACGCCGGAGAAACCATACAAATGTATATCTCTTACTGAAAGATTCATCTGCAGGCTATGAAATGTATTTTCTATTTCAAACTAGAACACAAAATCATAAAAACATGCAACTATACAACAAAAAATATCTTTTAACTTTTCAAACCGTGTCAAATTATGAAAACATACATAAATGTACAGCCGTATTCATTTACATGGTATTCATTTACACTTGATATAGATATTGATCAACTAAACATAAAAAATGAGATCGCTCAAAGGGTTAAAATTACTCTTTATTAATTCTACTAATTTATCATTACTAAATAAACAAGAATTGACGGGTGTCTGTTATCCAATGTTCTCACGGGATGCAATGTTTGGTGTAAAACTAATTATAAAAATCGCATTTAAATTTCAGATAATTAATGGATTTATTTAACTGGCAAATAAATACTTGATGACAAATTTATCGTGTATTGTAAGACACAAAATAGTAATTAGCCTCATACACGTTATTTTTCATTTTGTATTTCTCGACATATTGACATATTATCGTATAGAATATATACACTTATTCCTCGACATATTGAAATATTATCGTATAGAATACATACACATATTCCTCGACATACTGGCATAGTATACATACACATATTCCTCGACATATTGACATATTATCGTATAGAATACATACACATATTCCTCGACATACTGACATATTATCGTATAGAATACATACACTAATTCCTCGACATATTGGCATATTATCTTATAGAATACATACACATATTCTTCGACATATTGGCATATTATCGTATAGCATACATACACATATTTTTCGACGTATTGACATATTATCGTATAGAATATATACACTTATACCTCGACATATTGGCATATTATCGTATAGAATATATACACATATTCCTCGGCACAATGGCATATTATCGTATAGAATACATATACATATTTCTCGACATGTTGGCATATTATTATATAGAATGCATACACATATCCGTCGGCATATCGACATATTATCATATAGAATACATACACATATTTTATTTTTACGCTTTATCCATTCACTGCAAATCAGTTACGTGTGTATTATATGAAATCATTGTAAATGAAGTTTGACAATATTAAATGCTATTTTAAAGTGAACCTTTAAAGATATAAACTTGTTAAATTATTATAAAGCCTAGAAAATAAATGCGAAAATATGTTAAAAGGTTCTTGAATATATACACATGTATATAATTATATATATATATATATATATATATATGTTTTGTAAATGGTTGTTTGAAGGATTGTATTCATACCCCACGTTTTTTCTTCAATAAGTAACGCATGGTGAATATAGTTATAGCTTCAGGAAATACGTCTTTGGAAACATCCACTATATATATATATATTTATGGGAGAGATAATAAATAAATTAATTAATTAATACTCCCAAATATTACTGAATTCTTTAAAATTATTTATATATATATATATATATGAGTTATCAAATAAGTACTTTGCTTACTGCGTAAAGATATGCATTTATTTTTTAAATATACATACTAATTATACGGTAATTATTTTGACATTTAAAACATGACTAAGATGTTAAGACTGCATGTCATTTCAATTGATATTAAACTTATTCATAAGGCTAATCACCCTTTTATAGTCATACATAAAATGACACCAGCTTACGTAGGTCTAAATACATTGTAATAAAACAAATGTTACATTATATTTCATATCGATGTTTTTTTCCGTCTCAAAATCACAAATAGATACTCAGTTTCCGTATGAATTACACGGTGGAAAATGTTTATAATGTAACATTGTATGTTGCAGGGTATTATTTACAAAAGATCACAATATCAGAAGACCAAGCTTTGGCATAGTGGAATCCCCAGTTTGAGCACGCAACAGTTACATTTATAATCTCCTCTACTAAAACCCTGCACCAAATACTGGTGTAATGTAACAAATGTAAGACTCACATTACCAGTTGTACGACGAATGAGCGTTCTTTGGTTCTGGAGCGGAGAAGGCATTATATCGCATTGTCATTATAAACAATCCATTTAAACACATTAAACACGATCAGCATAGTGGTTTCTTTTTTATATCATGTCAATGAAATAGTATGCCTTTTATTAAGAGTCTCAAATATCCCGATATTACCGTCAGCAATTAACTATTCATGTATCTTTTTTATTTAAATAAAGATATTCTTTAACTGATGGGATTAAATTATTTATGTGTGAAATGTCAGTGGCTGCTAAACTATTGCTATTACTCCTTGTTCAAAAATCTTTAAAAACAACATATTCTAAATGATGTCACGTTTGAAAACATATTAAAGATAATGTCATTATCATCCATGTTAATGGCAGTGCACTGTGTATAATATATAAATATAATGGTATATGGTTTATATTAAAATTGCAAAAATGTTAACTTAATGCCACAACTGTTTAATACTTGTAAAACTAAGCCACTTAATGACTGTACATTAATTGAATATTTTCATTGACGGTATTATATCACATTCATATTTTTAAAACGGTCATACTTGAAGAAAAAATGCACAACGGCCTATATTATATGTCATTCTACTTTAACAAAGGAAAAACACTCGCTGATATGAAAATGCTATTATAATTTTCATCACTTCGGAGTGTAAATTTTCAATGTTAGATGTAACTAAGTATTCCGCAAACTGCCACTTAAAGATAGTTTCATCATTTTAATCAAATATAATATGTAATTATCCCACGTGAGCCTCTCTCAGTGTTTAACTGTGCAATTTCCATGTATACGTCACACACGTGTGTGAGCAGCTGCAGACAAAACAGTTGTAATATGTATTAATATAACATCCTTAGTTTGTACTCAGGTTTATGTATAATAGAAATTAAATACTAACAACAACAACAACAACAACAACATAGTACCACCAGCAGGAGCTGCTTCATTACTACTACTGCTGCTGCTGCTGCTACTACTACTTCTACTAGTACTACTACTACTACTACTTCTACTACTACTACTACTACTACTACTACTACTACTACTACTACTAGTAGTAGTAGTAGTAGTAGTAGTAGTAGTAGTAGTACCACGTCTTTTAATTCTACACATACTACTACTACTTCTGCTTTTATTTTTACTATGATTTAAATAAATAAATAATAAACTAATGTTCACAACACTTATTATATCTATAACAGAGCTTTAAATGGTACTGCTGTTATTATGATATATCATCAGTTTTGAGAAAACAATTATAGCAAATCAAAAAGTAATGAGTCTCAATAATTTCAATACTAATAACAATAGTATAAATAATAATAATAATAATAATGATAATAATTATATTTAAGAAATGACTATTTATGAGAAACAAAACAACTGAAAATAGAAAACTATTACATTCACTACAACATTATACACAAGGAAACACAAGTAACCGTTGGTGGTATCAAGGAATTAAATATAGATATGTAAGTCCTTGATGGTATCCTTTGAAGATGTATAATTATTGACAAAACTATAAAAAAGAAATATTAAATTAACAAGAACAAAGAAAATACAGAACCTGCCGCGTGTTTAAGTAGATATACCAGTAGTATCCGTACTATCTTCTGTTCGGAAGATTACTTATTTAAATTTATTTTTATAGACAATTATAACATTTTAGTTTAATAATGTTTAACTGATTATTACGTGTTGATCAATTTACAGAAAAGAATTTCGAGAAGTAAACCTTTTGTACATACATGGCAAGCAATTAGTCAATGTGGATTGGTTTGCATACTAACGACCTGTGCCGACATACGGTGAAGAGAGAGGATAAAAGATTAAAGTATTTATCCACCGGGGTCAATATTGAACGATAATATTTACAGTGGTGAATACCGGGAATGGAATATAAAGAACATTATGTACTTCAAACCGGTTATAAACAAACACTTAAGAACAATAAAAGTGAAGTGAATTATAACAAAGGACCACCAACGGTAGGCGAACATATTCCCAAAGAGGCTCTAAGTCGTAAAACATGCTCAATGAATTTGGCAGTACCTGTTAAGGAGTTTAACATTATTCCATAATATTTCTATATTGATAATGGCTAATTATCAAGGTCGCAAATTGTTTAGGTCATTTTGTTCATAAACAACTTCAAGAACGTTACGATAATTCAAGGTGTAATAATTGTCGAATCACTTACGAATTTTAACCACGCAAATCAGATTATATCTAAAGATTACCAGATATGCGTTAGTTATTGTAAACGGAAAAATAGTAAAAATATATTCAGCAAAAAAAATCCAACAAAAAGCACATTACTTGTGGATAAAATCTCGTACCATGACTCATGGTTAATATATGTCCACCTGATTTCAAGTGATTTAGTCAAAATAATTTGCATTTGCACGCAGACGTTTCCTTTCTGTTATCACCATTGATGCGATTCATTGTTTTTATGTATGCGTGTTCAGTTAAGTATAGTTCATGAGTCACGTGATGAACATATCATTTCAATAGTGTGTTCAGTAGTCACATGAAGCGTTTTTCATTTAACTGAATTATTTGTTGTTTCCAATTGGTGTGTTTATATCATCCATACCTTATAACAAGTTATTTTCGGCAATGTTACCCCCACACCTTACTGATTTGAACAAACTAAAATATATATATAAATTATTTTCGAATCATTTCAAATTGTAGTTTCCTGTTTTGTTCAGTTCACTATTGTTTTACACTCCAGAATTCCCAAATATATACGTTTTATGTACGTAAATTGTTTTATTCTAGGCACTGATGCTTTTATTTCATATATCTTCATGTCTAATTTATCAAATTTAAGGATATAGTGTTTTTAAATTATATCTGCCTTTTATCGAATTGTCCGTTTACAGTTTGACAAATTTAAGAATATGCCATTTTTTATTTGTCTCTTTTTCTATCTTGCTTCTTTTTTAGCCATATGTATGCTCAGATTAACAAATATGTTGTTTTTAAACTGTATCTGCCTCAATGAAACTTCATTAATATCATTTGAGTAAACTGCACGTATTAGATGACATCCATTGTTTGTATGCACCGTTCGATGATTTGTAATAATTATATCTTCATGTTCATACCTATTTAACATATCAAATGCAAACTTTAGATGCGCACTTTTAAACTCCTAAACGGATAATTTCCCTAATATAGAATTATCAACATAATTTATTAATGTCACCCCCCACCCCTTGAGATGGTATCTATAATGCGTTCTACTATAGAATTGAATAACAATTAACGATTCCAATCGGTGTGATATATCAACCATTTCTAAGATTGTATCTGTTTACAATTGGTCAAAATGATATATTTATGTAGGAAATTACATGCAAATTAAATCTGAGTTAGGCATAGTGCTGCTTTGATAAAACAATTGCATGTGATTTATATCCTTCTCAATATGTACTATTTTAACCGTCCGCGTGTAATTAATTAC
The DNA here is from genome assembly GCA_029582155.1 of Panopea generosa. NCBI lineage: Eukaryota > Metazoa > Mollusca > Bivalvia > Adapedonta > Hiatellidae > Panopea > Panopea generosa. The sequence continues at coordinate 59,165,183 of CM055897.1, forward strand.
CAGCTAGTGGTGACAGAAAAGAGATAAGAAATGATTGACAATTTTGTATTGACGCATGATTATATTTCACATTGAAATATGATTTGAAATTCGAATAAAAGTATTTATTTAATTCCGTGTTTAGCCGTAATTTAAATTGTTTTTGCTAAATTCTAATAAACTACATATTACTGAATTGTATTGCTAAATTAATTAATGAAAAATAATAGTTTTATATTTTTGTTCACTATCAATTACATGTATGTTAAATATATAATATTTATGACATTTAATTGCTTTTTTCTTCAAATAAATTGGTGTTTTTAATTAATATAAATAGTAGTCATTAGAATATTCAAAGACATCAACATGTGGACATGTAAAGAGTTTTATGGTGTTTTAAATACACTTTAATTCGCAATCATATAAAAATAACCCCTTTTTAAAATACATATCAAGATTCTTATTGAAAATAAAAACGGTTCAAAATATGTACTATATGTCATTAGGTATATGTACTATATGTCATTATGTAAATGTACTATATATCATTAGGTATATGTACAATATATATTTAGGCATATGTACTATATGCCATTAGGTATATGTACTATATGCCATTAGGTATATGTAATATATGTCATTAGCTATAAGTACTATATGTCATTAGGTATAAGTACTATATGTCATAAGGTATATGTACTATATGAATAGGTATATGTAATATATGTCATTAGGTATAAGTACTATATGTCATTACGTATATGCACTATATGTCATAAGTATATCTCAGTATTTCATAATTATCAAAACTTGTAATTAAAATGAAAATAAATGAATTTTAAATAAACACTTGAATGCAAACCGATGTTTTAATGTCTTAATTCAATAAATTGGATGTGGCTTAAGCGGTAGTTACTTTTCTCCAAACGGCTTGATACGTAATGGTCACGAGATTAACTGACGTTCCAGTATTTCTTTCAAACAATACACTGTCACTTTAGCAAACAAATGTTTTGTTATTTCTGGTATGGGTAAATCAAACTGTTTGGGTCACCATAGCGATGGTTGACCTTTCCTGCGAAAATTGCTGCTTTCACGCCGTTCCGAGCTGAAATTTTAATAGATTTGGGTATTTAATAACGCAAATTATAGCTTAGAATAAATGGATGGTTACTTTTAACCTTAGTTGTCCCGTGATAGGGAATTCTACCCGGGATATACGAATTCTTATGCAAATTTTCTCACTAATCGATTCACGAATAATACAAATTTTAACTGAATTTTGTGAATTTATTCAATAGTTAATATGTTATTTCTATTCTCTGTTTTGTGTTATGAAAGTTCTGCTTTTTGTTCCGTTTCCATCGAAAAATGATGTCAAATATTACTGTATATGATTGAGTAGATGCTATGTTATGGTATTACTACTACTTTGATGTTGTAAAGCGTGCTAAACCATAATTGCATTATACTGTATCTATTTTAATGCTGACTTTGGTATATCTAATTATGAGTAGAGATTTATTACTATTTTTGTTATAATATTTATTCTCAGTATAACAAGTTTTATGTAGCTCTAATTCTTTATATTTTGGCACAACTTATAAAATTGAGTGTGATGAAGTATTCCCTATAATTAAGTAAACAAAGTCATTCCCTTATTTTGTCCATGATTCAATTATAATATTGAGCAAACAAAGTCATACCCTTATGTTGTCCATGATTCAATTATAATATTGAGCAAACAAAGTCATTCCCTTATATTGTCCATGATTCAAATCTAACATTGAGTAAACAAAGTCATTCCCTATTGATGTGCCTGATTCAGTTATAACATTCAGCAAACAAAGTTATTTGTAAGATTTGAGATTTGTGTAGTCTTGTGTTAACCGTCACGTGACACGACTATAGCTGACACATGTGTTTTCAATCACAATTGATGTAATAAAAATCATCACTAAATGTTATATTATCGATTACCACATTGCTTCAAATATTGAAACAATAACTAGATATTATAATTGATTAAATATTATAAATTAATATGTATGGATTTTGTTTTTTGGCAAAATAAAAAAAAACAACAACAAATTAAACAAAAAAACAACAGATACTCATACATCAAAATTAATAATAATTTATGTGTTTTATTAAACGAATTTATTAAAGCTGATATTTAATAAAGAACGACAACATTAGTCCTGTTTAGATAATGTTCCATATGTATTCTTTTAAGAAAGTTAACACATTTTGTAAATGTAAAACTTTGAGATGTGAATAAAGCGTCAGATAACAACAATATGGGTGCCGATGATTAATCATGGCTGATCATTTAAGTTTCTGTTTTAAATAGTCAAACATCTAAGGAATGGTTGGACGAAGAGTTAATTGCATATTAAGTGACTATAAATCAATTTTCTGACTGGAGTACATAATTGCAAATTTAAAAAAATCTTTATAAAATTATTTTTTGTCGCTTAGACAAACATGAATGTAAAAAGTTCTTTTCGAAAACCATAATGTAATATGCCTTTCTGTGTTTTATTGAGGAAGCCTGTATTTAGATTCTGACATTTAAATCCTCGATGAGCAGATATCCATTTGTGTTTGTTGAACATATGCATATTTGCAAGTTTGATACAATAAAGATAGTGTTCAGACGTCGCTCCCGATTCCGATTAGCGTCACCATATTGGAGATATGTGTGATACAATTGCAGCGACAGTTTTAGCATTAATTGCGGGGCAAACATGGTTAACAGGATTACAGAGACGGATTTACGCGTGTTCCAACGGCCACTATTGTATTAGAGTTGACGGTTAAACCCTGTCATTTGTCTACGGGCACTGACAAGAGAGATTTGAAAAACAGTAAAATGCTGACAAATATTAACCTAAGACCAGTTATTTTGATAATAACTATGGCCTTCAAGAATAGATGAATATTTTCCGTAGAAAATGACACTATGTCCAGGGCGCTTTTTGGTCAATTATTTTATTACAATTTACGGATTTGCAGACAAACTGATTGTGTTTTTATGATGTTGTTTACAAATGCACGGATGCTAAGACCCGCTACTGGTGTAAACACTTCGTTTGTTTTGACTTAGCGATGACATACTGGTCTATTGGTTTTTACGAAAGGTGGAAATACCATGTTGGATGTTTCAATAGCATGTCATAACAGTTGTTGTTTTGTTGACCGTGATAATTTCTAATATCGTAAACCTAAACGCTAACTTAAATTTAAACATCAATTTTCTCTTAAAAGTTTTAATTAAGTATTTTATGATACGATTTCAAATGATATTATCATAATAAAAAGAGGATTGCTTGAAATTGCTCCAGGTATACTTCCTTACCCACATACTTAACAAATATGATATAAAAGAATACACGTGAATTTATTTTAATAACATTATTTGTCTGAATAAAGGTGGTTCGGGAATTCTGCTTTTATTTACTTCAATGAAACTGACCTATGGATTTCATGTAGCGCAATTCAATTGTTTGTACATGTTCTCTTAAGCATATTAATCAACATTATTTTACAATAGTTGATAAACACATGCCATTATTTCCATTATTTAATATGTAAAATCGGCATCTACTCAATCATTATGAACAATTTACTTTAAAACACAGAAAATAAATACATGCTATACAAATACACACAAACTGGCTTGTTCCTCGTTTGGAAATTTGATCATATTTTATAATTAAGGACAATTTTCATTGCCTATAATTGATAACGTCAGTATCGGGGTGTCCAGTTTCACAGTTATTGCGAGGACTAATCACTTGTCAATCAGACGCAAACTTTGCTGTCGACCTTTGTTTTAAATAAAACGAATTTTCCCACAAAACCATGCTGATATTCCAAGACGTATTTGATATAAACAAAACCACATTTTATTTTATATCAAGGGTTTGTTACAAACAACAATAACGTAAATAATAATTATATAAAATGGGCAACACCATTGATTTGAAAAATACAGAGAGATACAGAGCATACTCGATAAAAACCTGCTTACACAATGAAACAGGTAAAATACACACCAGAAAGCAACGGATGGAGCACTGAACGACACTTTTCAACAGTTAGGGGTATTGCATACGATAACGATAAAATCTAGATCTTTCCACTGGTATTCAAATGCGAACACATGTTAACATTGAAGTATGAAGTGCATTTTATGAACTTAAAAACATAATTTTATGCTTAACATTTCATTACAGTGTTACAAAATATAAGAATTAATACATGCACGGTGCACCTGGACGTTATTTCTGCAGATGGTCTTCTGGGTACTTCTGGGTAATTCTCCAGAATAACAGTTGGTGAAAAAAACAATTTTGCAGCGATGTTATACAAACATATTTCGGTTGAGTTTTAAATGACTTTCATTCCAATATTAATTAAAAGATCAGAACAAAAGATGAACTTGGTTAAATTAGTAATGAGAAAGGAAAAAAGACACATTTAGAAAAAAAAAGAAAACATTTTGCTTAAAATAATAATTTAAAACAAGTGGTAAAACTGTTTAAACTTAGTAACTTAATTATATGTAAACGTTATGCATATACTTTTAATATACACAAGGTGTAAATAAATATCCATATCAACTTTACAAACTGGGTAATTAAACACATAAAAAGTTGTCGAAATGTAACATAAATTGTCGGATATTGAATCCTGGTGACACTTTTTATAATTTTATAATTCTGTACAGATTTGATCAGAAGTAATCGCGTATAAATGGTACAGTTTCATTGTAGTTTGGAAATGGCTTTATAAAACTTGATTTATTCGATCAAGATTTCAGAACGGATACTTTTATAGTGTAGATTTATACGCACGATTTAATATGGTAGTTAGTACAAACTATGCGGTAGGGCTAAATAAAAGTCAAACAGGTGGAAAATATGGTAAATCTAGTTGTAGTGATTCTTGATTATCAATTTAATTGATATTAGTTCCTTTAAATCAACAGGTTTTAACTACACCGCATGTGTACCTTTAACATCAGTGTAACACACATGTACCAGTTCAGAAACATTGACAATTAATAGCTTTATATGTGTATTTGTGTCTTTGATAACATTTTCATTAAATTGTATTTGCGTTTTATTGGTTAGTCTGTTTATTGGTCTGTTTAAAAATAATTAAATTGAATTGATCTTCAGTTTAAAAATGTAGAATTTTTTTAATCCATTTATTTTTTTCTGACTTTTCATGAAGTTATTTTTGTTTGTGAACATGTACTTTTGCTATGTATTATAAAAATGCCTTTGTATATTCAAACATTAAACTGTTATTTGATATAAACAAAAATATAGTCAAGAAACACGTGCGTTGTAGAACCACGCCAGTGTTAAACTATTCATGGGACATTACTTTAAATAATAATAATAATAGTAATAATAATAATAATAATAATAATAATAATAATAATAAAAAATAAATAAACACAAATATTACTTTTAGCTTTAGTCTACATAAAAAAATAATACAAATATTGCCAGTATATATATTTTAAATTTAAATAAAAGATAGGAAGGTATTAAGTTGGATGCTTATTCATTTTGTCCCCATAACAAGTGGGAGTTATATAAACTGATTGTTTATTCAAAGAAGTAAACTTGGATGATCGTAATAAAATGGCCCGTAAGTAAGGAGTGATTATTATTTAAATGAAGTAAGCATTCTTTCTTTCTTTATTATCTTTATGGAATTTTCTTTCATTTGTGTATTCATTCTTTCTATCGGTATTATTCTGTGATTGTTTACTAACTGAACCATATCAAGTTGAGAAGTTGACACTGATGTTATAAATTCTTGCTAAACAGTAAAAAAAATATATCAAGTGTTTACATTTTATCGCACTCAAAGTTCGAATTATTAATATCCGGATGTAAATGTTGCTGTTTTAATTGATAGTTTATTCTTAGAATAGAATATTATTCCATTTTAATTTTATTTGTGAAGTTTATACATTTTGTATAGTATTGTATAGTATTATGTTGACAAATAAAAATATGAAAATTTTAATCTTCAAAACGTTTGCAAATAAGCTCAAAAATATATTTCAAATGCATATGATGTATATAATGGATTCAGCAACCTTGCAAGTAAGTCAGGTGGACATAACATTATTAAGAAATGAATGAACAGGCGAAAGACAAAAATCTGAGTACAAACCTGCAGCGTGTAGGGCGTATAATCCGGAATATTCGGTCATCATTTTTTAACTGCTCAAGCAAAATTTACTACTGTTTACGTATCTCAGCCAGGACTAAGAAGATCTATTTTATGAATATTAAAACATTCATAAGCTAAGATCAAACATGTTTAAATAGCATTTACACAATCAGCGATCCTGAGACATTGGATGTAGGACTTTCCCTTTCATTTTAATCTCAAAGTTACACAGACACCAATAGTATTGCAATAATGCAAACACTTATACAATTAAACACAGCGGTTTGTTTATAACACATAGCGGCATTAAAATGCATGAACTGTACAGGATTCGATGTATATTACAACAAAGCCGTCTCACTTACCCGAATAATGGTAGGGATCCATCTTCCGGTGGTGTTAATTTCCACTGTCTTGTCAGCCGGGTCCTACGGCGTATTCGCCTCAAAACCGAGACACCAAGAACCACGCAATACGATCCTTATCCAACTACAGATATCTTAACTTCTATGTGAAGTCCGAACCGATCACGGGAAGAGAAAATACAAATAATACCAATGTTTTAGTTTTCAACATAATAGACAGTTCAATGTTTCACGGATAAGTTTTCATAATGTTAAGCTTTGCCCCACCCACCGTAGTAAATCGCTTTGTTTTCTATATAGGTGATATCCCCTTCTTGCCAGTACCAGCCAAGCGCTTACTAATACAGAAGCACTTCGCTTCACTCTGATTGGCCGATACAAAATTTAACGTGCCTTCCCGATATTACGGTAGTCTGTATTGACAGGAGCTAACTGACTTTCAATTTTTGCACGCGGGTATCACTTAATGCTATTTAGTTATTAGAAACCAAGTTTGGTAATGGTAATTAGGAATGGTCAGACTCTGTAAATGAGTATTCTGGTTCTGTATGGAAGACTTCAGATCAACTTTCGTATCACCGACTTGGTTCATTGCACCAAAACCTTCCGCTAGCCAAGTTTTCATTGAGCGATCAAGGTTTCTATTTCTTTTGCTATTTGAACGTCAAATAATGCAGTTCTCAGATGACAAACTCAATCATTGGGAGACAGAAATAAGGGAATGAGGTCCGCAGAGTGGATATATAAATGACTTTTCGTGGTTGTGGTATATTCGGATTTGTATTTGTAATGACGTATATACAGACTTTGTTAAGTCTTTTAGCAGACGTACTTCGCACTAAACACTGTGTCAGATATTGAACTGTTAACTGCCTCCTTGGTACATGAAGTTCGTTCAGGAGATTGGATTAGTCCTTGATCTTGAATTCCTCTAACACTTGATCAATCTTAGGTTTCAGTACATTTGAAAAACTAATTCTGCTGAGATTTATGATATTTATGATATTTGTCTCTGTTTAATTTCTTTTCTTAACTTTATTGATAGAGATCATTATTTTTACTACTTATTAGTTGTACTAATTCAATATTGAGTATTTTTATTACCTTGCTAAAATTTAAAATTTTATTTATATAAAATAAATTTCAAATTATGTTTTGTTTAATTTGAAAGTGATAAGAAGACCAGCATGAGCAAACATTAGCATCTATATAATGGCATGTAACGCATCCTGTAAATATATATTTCTTAAAATTATACATACAAATCAAATCAAATTAAAAATACATATCCAAACAAAATAAATATAAATACTCACCTGTGTATCATTGGTTTGACAGCATGTTAACGTAAATAGCCCAATAGAAATAAATAAAGAAGATAATTTGTCGTTGTTTAAATGTTTATTATTAAAAATTTCTAAAACCGTTTTGTATTTATAAAAAAAAACACTTATTTACATATTAACGACTAATGTACATGTTTGGCTTAGGTGAACGGATTATTAAATAAATAAATAAATAAATAAATAAATAAATAAATAAATAAATAAATAAATAAATAAATAGTATGTAAGTAGGCAAATATGTAAATACGTGATTGTGTGTGTGCGTACGTATTTGGGACCCCTGTGTGTTTTGGTGATAAAATTGAAATATTTATGCATTTAATTTATTTCTATTACACTTCTTTCCGCTTTCTTGTATGATCTATTCGCTATTTGTATGATGATAAACTCATCATGGCGTGACAGGCATATACGCTGATTACAACAACAATTAATACACTCCTGGACATTCAACAGTGATAAACGACCTTATTACTAAAGGGACGGATATCTCTGCAATAAAGCCTAAGATTTACGTATCGCACACGGCATCATACTTTCGTATCAACATCTTTAGACTTTTTTGGTTTGATTAATCTACAAACACCTTCTTACCGTTTTTTATTGTGTGATTTGTCTTCGAGACGATATAACTCGTATTAATGGTTTTGGGATGCATGCATAATTTAACTTTTATAAATTGAATATCATTAGTTTCAATGTATCATTTGTAAGACACCCCCACTGTGTAAATGATTCACGTATATTATAACATTGTTCTGAGACGGTTACATACATACAAATGTTAATTAATTAATATATTATATTAACATAGTATCAATACAATGCGTCTTAAGAAAACTACAAGAAAAAAACACATTTCAAACGAAGAAATGCAATTGAATATTTTTTCATTAATTATAATAGCTGGATTATTTTTTATCTTCTATTTTTGTTTTTATGCAAGAAAGCAAGGTCACGTTGATTTGATTAAGTTTACTTGAATAAATGAATATTAAATGATTGATTGATTGAATATTTAGCGTCATTTTTATGCCATCGAGGGCTAACAGACGTTCAGTTAACCTAACCACCGTTTCCTGGGATTAACCAGTACTCCAGCACACCCCGTCTCCGCAAGTAACTTATAACTTTCCCACTTGAATCAGTGGTGAGAGACGAATGATAATGAGACACAATGTCATATATCAGTCATCATGGAGAATGTTGCCGGGCGGTGATTCGAACTCACGACCACTGGATTGATAGTCAGACGCGTAACCGACTGAGCTAATCAGACCCGGCTGATAAATATTAAAGAACTCGACCTTATTCAAACATATTCTATTTACATATGTCTAAAATGTCCATACAGTGTGTACTTAAAAGAAAGAAGCATACTCTTTAATAACCTGTATGTTTGTTGTTTTTTTCGACCAAATAATCAATATTGATATATACGAATATTAAATTATGTGATTATCATTTTTAAATCAATAGTGCATTTTTACATTAATTATACATGTGACTGGATGTGAATATTTTATTACTATTTGTATAAATTGCAACTCCAGATGTGTTAATAAAATTCTAAAGAACCAATTTCACAGGATATTCCCACAAATGCAAAACCGTTGATAATTATTTTTTTAAGTACATCGTTTCGGATATACTAAGTCCTAATAGAGTTGTTGATATTCTGAAATTTACGTTGAAAATAAACACATATATGCATTCATTTGAAACATAAATACTGGCAAATTAAATTCAGATCATCTTCTATATATATTGCAATGTATCATTATAGGTTATGTGGTAAGTCTATATAGTTTCATGTATCATTCTGTGACATGTGGTTAGTCTTTACTTCCGTGTATCATTATAGGTTATGTAGTAAGTCTCTATTTCTATGTATCATTATATGAAGTCTCTATTTCTATGTATCATTATAGGTTATGTGGTAAGTCTATATTTCTGTGTATCGTTATAGGTTATGTGGTAAGTCTATATTTCTGTGTATCGTTATAGGTTATGTGGTAAGTATATATTTCTGTGTATCATTATAGGTTATGTGTTAAGTCTATATTTCTGTGTATCATTATAGGTTATGTTATAAGTCTATATTTCTATATTTCATTATAGGTTATGTGGTAAGTCTATATTTCTATGTATCGTTATAGGTTATGTGGTAAGTCTATATTTCTGTGTATCGTTATAGGTTATGTGGTAAGTCTATATTTCTATGTATCATTATAGGTTATGTGGTATTTCTATATTTCATTATAGGTTATGTGGTAAGTCTATATTTCTATGTATCGTTATAGGTTATGTGGTAAGTCTATATTTCTGTGTATCATTATAGGTTATGTGGTAAGTCTATATTTCTATGTATCATTATAGGTTATGTGGTAAGTCTATATTTCTATGTATCATTATAGGTTATGTGGTTAGATTATATATTTCCATGTATCATCAAATGCTATTTTATGGTTAGACTATATTTTTCCATGTATCAGTATATTATATGTGTTAGGTCTCTATATTTCCACCATCGTAGGGTATATGATAAGTCTATATTTCCATATACTATTATACAATATGCAATAAGTCTCTATAATTCCATCATCATAGGATATGCGGTAAGTCTATATTTCCATATACTTTTATACAATATGCGGTAAGTCTCTATATTTCCATCATCATAGGGTATGTAGTAAGTCTATATTTCCATACTAAGTATATTATCATATGATGTGCAGTAAGTCTCTATATTTCCATGTATCAATATATGATTTGTAGTGAGACCATATTATTCTATGTTTGATTATATTGTATGAGGTAAAACCATTTTAGCCATTGGTTATTGAATGTTTACCGTAATAATCTGTAATAATAAAAGTTTACGGACACTAAAAGTACAGACTGCATTCTACACAGACACTCAAATTAACAAATACATGTTTACCTTGAATAAAATTAAAAAGCACACTCTACAAGTACAGAAATCGAAACATATTTTCACTTGTTTACCGATAAAAAGTACACTATCTAAACATCAAAATTAACTAAAATGTGCAATTGTTTACCTTAAAAAGTACACTACCTAAACATCAAAATTAACTAAAATGTGCAATTGTTTACCTTAAAAAGTATACTACCTAAACATCAAAATAAACACAAATGTGCACATGTTTACAGTTAAAAAGTACACTATCTAAACATCAAAATTTACTTAAATATGCACTTGTTTACCGTTAAAAAGTACACTATCTAAACATCAAAATTAACTAAAATGTGCAATTGTTTACCTTAAAAAGTACACTACCTAAACATCAAAATAAACATAAATGTGTACTTGTTTACCGTAAATAAAAATAAAGGATGACCACTAAGAAAACATGCACTTGTTTGCCGTAAATAAAATTAAAAAAGCACACTTTACATACACAGAAATTAATACACACTTACAACTGTCCTCATAAAATAAAACATAAATGTGGTTGTCTTATAAATACTATTAACTGCGTATAAATAACTCATTTTATGTGTTGGGACTTTAAAAATAATGCATAGTCACATTGTATTAAACTCTAGCAAGATTAAGAAATAATTGCAATACTTTTAAATGACTTGTTCGGTAAATGTACCAGAACAAACGCTTGTTGTCCACATTATGGTGACATTTAAGATGCTGAGCATTATTTTTATTCAAATGCACAACATATAGAAACCAAAGACTATTTCACTCGACAAGACCATTTCACCCATTAAGTACAAAACGCCTTCTCTATGGTGGTGAAAGACTATCACATGCTAGCATTGTTATTATAGTCAAAGCTCTACAGCAACTAAACGCTTTGTATAGTATCATTTATAATTTTATGTCCCTGTCTTTGTATAGTATCATATATATGTCCCTGTCTTTGTATAGTAACATGTATGTGTCCCTGTCTTTGTATACTATCATTTATGTGTCCCTGTCTTTGTATAGTATCATTTATAATTTTATGTCCCTGTCTTTGTATAGTACCATTCATATGTCCCTGTCTTTGTATAGAAACATGTGTGTGTCCCTGTCTTTGTATAGTATCATTTATGTTTCCCTGTCTTTGTATAGTATCATTTATGTGTCCCTGTCTTTGTATATTATCATTTATGTTTCCCTGTTTTTGTATAGTATCATTTATGTGTCCCTGTCTTTGTATAGTATCATACCATTATGTGTCCCTGTCTTTGTATAGTATCATTTATGTGTCCCTGTCTTTGTGTAGTATAATTTATGTTTCCCTGGCTTTGTGTAGTATCATTTATATTTCCCTGTCTTTGTGTAATATCATTTATGCTTCTCTGTCTCTGTGTAGTATCATTTATGTTTCCCTGTCTTTGTGTAGTATCATTTATGTTTCCCTGTCTTTGTGTAGTATCATTTATGTTTCCCTGTCTTTGTGTGGTATCATTTATGTTTCCCTGTCTATGTGTAGTATCATTTATGTTTCCCTGTCATTTATTTAGCTGTACTACTTACTGCGATCTTGTGGACTCTTTAACTTTTTTTTTCATTGTATACAAGGTCAAGTTGCATAGGACACAAAACTATTTATTAACTTAACTGGTGGTCCCACTGAGGTGCTACTGAGATGTGGATACTGGATGCATACGTATGAACGATAAAATTAGAACTTATATGTTTATTTTCCTACACTTTCTCTCTTTCCTTCCCTACCGACCTATTTTTTAAATCAATAATATTTGTTAAAAAAAAATGTTAAAATATGTCGTTTTGATACTTGTTGTAAACAATGTAAAATAATTTAGGGGACGGGCCGAACCAAATGTTGAAAGAACCCCATTTCAGGTTGAAATACAATATGTTTGAACTAACTATTGCATTACATAGGTATATGTTTTGATTGCGATCGCCATGTTATGACTGAACTTTATTATTACACACGTGTTATAGCCGTACTGGTATAGTTTCCAGCACATATTCCTTTCATAAACAGAAATATAAGGAGAAATGTAAATATAAGAAGATTGTGTATTTTTGAATTGGACATTAGAACGAACGAATTAGCATTCATTAAATTTAAAGTGATACATCTCATTATAAAAAATGATACTTATAGATTCTATGTATGAAGTATGAAAAGTCAATAAAAGAATGTAAATGTTGTACATATATTTCCATTATATCTCAGTTAACTTTCGAAGAGATAAAACATACATGTCAACTATGCAATATAAAATACATGTCATACGGCATACGTAATTGTTTGGTTTAAATAATAAACGAACAGATTTTTGGTGTGGCTTGAACTCACGTTTTAGAAATAATTTATATGATTAACTTTCTCATCTGCATTCCAAAATCGAATTTAATACTTTTCTTTGAACATTGGATATTGCTTTACAAAATATACATTGTACTTATAGTAAGTATGAGTTGTTTGTGCTGAACTATATTCATCATGTATGTATTTTATGGAGTTCTTTAAACTTGATGCCATGTTTAAAATATTCGATTTTGGTGTAGGTTATGGTGGGAAAAACCTACTTATATTACGATTGTAAGACTTACAATTTCGTATAGTTACATGTATAAGATAGGAATATGTTGTCCTGACTGTGATGTAAACACTGAACACTTCGTATAGTTACATGTATCAGATAGGTACATGTGTTCTTGATTGTGATGTAAACACTGAACACTTCGTAAAGTTATATGTAGAATATAGGTACATGTTAACTGATTGTGATGTAAACACTGAGCACTTCGTATAGTTACATATATTAGGCAGGTACATGTTCTCTTGATTGTGATGTAAGCACTGAACACTTCGTATAGTTATATGTATTAGATAGGTACATGTTCTCTTGATTGTGATGTAAACACTGACCACTTCGTATAGTAATATGTATTAGATAGGTACATGTTCTCTTGATTGTGATGTAAGCACTGAACACTTCGTATAGTAGTATGTATAAGATAGGTACATGTTCTCTTGATTGTGATGTAAACACTGACCACTTCGTATACTTACATATATTAGACAGGTACATGTTCTCTTGATTGTGATGTAAACACTGAACACTTCGTAAAAATAAATATATTAAATAGGTACATGTTCTCTTGATTGTGATGTAAACACTGAACACTTCGTAAAGTTACATGTATTAGATAGAAACATGTTGTCCTGATTGTGATATAAACACTGAACACTTCGTGTAGTTAAACTGTATTAGAAAGGTATGTTTTGTCCTAATTGTAATACTGAACATTTCGACATCACCTATTACATAACTACATACATTGTTTGTGATATTAAACATTTCGACATCACCTATTACATAACTACATACATTGTTTGTGATACTGAACATTTCGACATCAACTATTACATAACTACATACATTGTTTGTGATACTGAACATTTCGACATCAACTATTACATAACTACATACATTGTTTGTTATACTGAACATTTCGACATCACCTATTACATAACTACATGTATTGTTTGTAATACTGAACATTTCGACATCACCTATTACATAACTACATACATTGTTTGTAATACTGAACATTTCGTAATCCATAGCTACAAGCATTGTTTGTAATACTGAACATTTCGTTACCCCTAATACACAACTACAGGCATTGTTTGTGATTTTGGGCATTTCTACATCCTCTATAAATATATTATAAGACAACAGACCGTCAAAGATAACATACAACAAGTACAGAAAGAGGAAGTACAAGTTCAAATTTTCTATTTAAGAACACGTAAAGCGTTGCGATTCTGACACAACTGTTTTGTACTAGGCAATAAATTCAAACTAAGTTTTATGGTACGAAACATTTGAAAATAGGATTTGCGTAAAGATTTCAACACATTATCGGTATTGATATCTTAGTTCGGTAACTGGTTATCTTATAAAAGTGACCATGTTCTTGAATGGTTGACTTTCTTATTATATATGTAGATATGAAAATTGATACCTCTCTAAACATGTGACTGTCTGTCTGTTTAAGTTAGCGACTCAATCACAACTGTATGATGTATACAATTGTTGAAGTTATTTACTATATTAAGACTCGTTTCATACTACGTTTTGCATCCGTAAATAAGTACAGATAGGTGGTCTTTGTAGAATAAAAACTTGAATCAATGTAATTGATTGTATATGCATATCTCAAAACACATGGACATTTTAATACCAGTCATTTGCGTGTCATATTATTTGATTCCATGCTTTCCTTTCATTGCTAATAAGACCTACGAGTTCTTGGGGAAAAAGATTGAGAACTGAGTGTTTTCGTTATCAATTATTGCACAAATTATTTCATTAAGCGTGTCAGTAATATAGTATTGATCGCTCACGTCAAAGGTTACGGGTTCGATCCCCAGCTTGTCCCTATCCCTCTCATAAATGCACGCTTAGTACTGGTTCCATACAGGCGGAAGACTTAAGACCTGTTCATTAAAGTTGTGAGCTAATCAAATACGTAGTTTATTACATGCGGGATAGTACACATTAATCTATTACGTAGTTTATTACATGCGGGGTAGTACACATTAATATATAACGTAGTTTATTACATGCGGGGTAGTACAGCATTAATCTATTAATTCATTACATGCGGGGCAGTACACATTAATCTATTACGTAATTTATAACATGCGGGGTAGTACATCTTAATCTATTACGTACTTTATTACATGCGGGGTAGCTCGGCATTAATCTATTAATTTATTACATGCGGGGCAGTACACATTAATCGATTATGTAGTCTATTACATGCAGGACATTACACATTAATATATTACGTAGTTTATTACATGCGGGGTAGTACACATTAATCTATTAATTTATTACATGCGGTGCAATACACATTAATCGATTACGTAGTCTATTACATGCGAGGTAGGTCAAATTAATCGATTACGTAGTCTATTACATGCGGGGTAGTACACATTAATCTATGACGTAGTTTATTACATGCAGGGTAGTACAGCATTAATCTACTAATTTATTACATGCGGGGAAGTACACATTAATCGATTACGTAGTCTATTACATGCGGGGTAGTACACATTAATCGATTACGTAGTCTATTACATGCGGGGCAGTACACATTAATCGATTACGTAGTCTCTTGCATTCGGGGTAGTACACATTAATCTATAACGTAGTTTATTACATGCGGGGTAGTACAAATTAATCTATTACGTAGTTTATTACATGCGAGATAGTACACATTAATCTATTATGTAGTCTAATACATGCGGGGTAGTACACATTAATATATTGCGTAGTTTATTACATGCGGGGTAGTACAGCATTAATCTATTTATTTATTACATGCGGGGCAGTACACATTAATCGATTACGTAGTCTATTACATGCAGGACAGTACACATTAATCGATTACGTAGTCTGTTACATGCGGGGAAGTTCACATTAATCTATTACGTAGTTTATTACATGCGGGGTAGTACAAATTAATCTATTACGTAGTTTATTACATGCGGAGTAGTACACATTAATATATTACGTAGTCTATTACATGCGGGGTAGTACACATTAATCTATTATGTAGTCTATTACATGCGGGTAAGTATATACTAATCCACTACGAAGTTTATGACATGCGAGGTAGTACAGACTAATCCATTACGTAATTTTAATGATGACCTTAACCATATATGCACATTCGTAAACGATAGCAATATTTTGTCAACTTTTATTAAAATATGGAAAAGATATGGTGCTTTATAGCAATATATTTCCATTTTAATCTCTACATTATTAGGTTATTAGATTCAGATTTCATTTTCGAAATTCCAATTTGAATATTTGATGAAGTTCACCCTGGAAACATGCAAATGGAATTATATTAGCAATAGATATCGGTAATACAGATAATTGGTTTTGGGGATGCCATTTTAAACGTTCTAAATTATGATTAATTATTTTTATTGGCTATGTCCGAACCATTATGATATCACGAATACCGAGACTATGCCTTTGTACATTGTCCATTTATATTTTTTCACACAGGGTTATCATATAACATGGTTGTATCATATCTCTAGGAGAAAAAAAAAACGATACACAATGTATTATAAATGTTATGAAGAGTTCACATCCATGTCACTAAAAGTTTTGAAAACATGACTTCATCCTACTAATTCCGTTATAACAATTGCATTTTATCTCGATTTGTTTTGAATATTGCCATGTTTTTTTTTTGTGTTCTGAAAGTGTTGCATATATTTTTTTATAGTTTATATGCAACAATTTAAGGAGGAACTCGCCACCAATGAGTCCTTAGTTTTTCTTATCGTCACAATATCAACGAGGTAAGATTGATGGACACCACTAAACATGCAAAACAGCCAATCAAGAGAAAGCACGCCACAAAAGTATTCCGTTTAATGTTTTACTTGGAAAGGTATTTAAAACAAATAGGCAATTCCGTAACAAATAAAAAACAAACTCACTTACATCCGGAAGTAGAATTAAAGCTGCACTAACAGACTGATCCTGATAATGACATATGTCTACATGTATGTCATTTCACTTAATTTGCTCGAACACATTTATTTCCAATGTGTTTTGATTTAGAAAAAAGACTCCGAATTATAAAAGGTCAAATAGCATCATTTCTTTTGTTTCAATTCAAAATAATACCATACGTTGTTTGAGGAAAAATTTGGTAAACAATTGCACTGTGTCGTAATTAGACTTTACCACAGGGATGAAACATTTATCGTGAAAAGTAAAATATGAACAGCAAACACCAAGTTGTTCATAACCAAACTTGCTTCTAAGCTGTTCTGACCGATTAGGCTGTCGTGAATGATGAAACAAAAGGTTGAGGTAGTGTTGGGGTTGAGTTCTGTGACGGCTCGCATGCTTGTCAAGACTCTGGTGCAACTGATAGAAGAAATTTCTTTAAGACATTTGTAATATGAAAAGCCACTCAATGGGATTCGTTTTAATTTGACAAAAATCCCCCATTAAACAATACTTGTGTGAAATGGACGTCTCACTTATCAAGGTAAGTCATTACCGGGCAGACAGCTTAGCCTCATATTTGTGAAATGGACGTCTCACTCATCAAGGTAAGTCATTATCGGGCAGACAGCTTAGCCTCATATTTGTGAAATGGACGTCTCACTCATCAAGGTAAGTCATTACCGGGGAGACAGCTTAGCCTCATATTTGTGAAATGGACGTCTCACTCATCAAGGTAAGTCATTGCCGGGGAGACACCTTAGCCTCATATCTGTGAAATGGACGTACTCTCACTCATCAAGGTAAGTCATTACCGGGGAGACAGCTTAGTCTCATATTTGTGAAATGGACGTCTCACTCATCAAGGTAAGTCATTACCGGAGAGACACCTTAGCCGCATATTTGTGAAATGGACGCCTCACTCATCAAGGTAAGTCATTATCGGGGAGACACCTTAGCCGCATATTTGTGAAATGGACGTCTCAGTCTTCAAGGTAAGTCATTACCGGAGAGACACCTTAGCCTCATATTTGTGAAATGGACGTCTCAGTCTTCAAGGTAAGTCATTACCGGAGAGACACCTTAGCTTCATATTTGTGAAATTGACTCTTCACTCATCAAGGTAAGTCATTACCTGGGAGACACCTTAGCCTCATATTTGTGAAATGGACGTCTCAGTCTTCAAGGTAAGTCATTACCGGGGAGAAACCTTAGCCTCATATTTGTGAAATGGACGTCTCACTCATCAAGGTAAGTCATTACCGGGGAGACACCTTAGCCTCAAATTTGTGAAATGGACGTCTCACTCATCAAGGTAAGTCATATTTGTGAAATGGACGCCTCACTCATCAAGGTAAGTCATTACCGGGGAGACAGCTTAGCCTCATATTTGTGAAATGGACGTCTCACTCATCAAGGTAAGTCATTACCGGACAGACAGCTTAGCCTCATATTTGTGAAATGGACGTCTCACTCATCATGGTAAGTCATTTCCGGGGAGACACGTTAGCCTCATATTTGTGAAATGGACTCTTCACTCATCAATGTACGTTATTACCGGGGAGACACCTTAGCCTCATATTTGTGAAATGGACTCTTCACTCATCAAGGTAAGTCATTACCGGGGAGACACCTTAGCCTCATATTTGTGAAATGGACGTCTCACTCATCAAGGTAAGTCATATTTGTGAAACGGACGTCTCACTCATCAAGGTAAGTCATATTTGTGAAATGGAGGTCTCACTCATCAAGGTAAGTCATATTTGTGAAATGGACGCTTCACTTATCAAGGTAAGTCATATTTGTGAAATGGACGTCTCACTCATCAAGCTTAGCCTCATATTTGTGAAATGGACGTCTCACTCATCAAGGTAAGTCATTGCCGGGCAGACAGTTTAGCCTCATATTTGTGAAATGGACGTCTCACTCATCAAGGTAAGTCATTACCGGGGAGACAGCTTAGCCTCATATTTGTGAAATGGACGTCTCACTCACCAAGGTAAGTCATTACCGGACAGACAGCTTAGCCTCATATTTGTGAAATGGACGTCTCACTCATCAAGGTAAGTCATTACCGGAGAGACACCTTAGCCTCATATTTGTGAAATGGACGTCTCACTCATCAAGGTAAGTCATTACCGGGGAGACACCTTAGCCTCATATTTGTGAAATGGACATCTCACTCATCAAGGTAAGTCATTATCGGGGAGACACCTTAGCCTCATATTTGTGAAATGGACGTCTCACTCATCAAGGTAAGTCATTACCGGGGAGACACCTTGGCCTCATATTTGTGAAATGAACGTCTCACTCATCAAGGTAAGTCATCACCGGGGAGACACCTTAGCCTCATATTTGTGAAATGGACGTCTCACTCATCAAGGTAAGTCATTACCGGGGAGACACCTTATCTGCATATTTGTGAAATGGACGTCTCAGTCTTCAAGGTAAGTCATATTTGTGAAATGGATGTCTCACTCATCAAGGTAAGTCATTACCGGGGAGACACCTTAGCATCATATTTGTGAAATGGACGCCTCACTCATCAAGGTAAGTCATTACCGGGAAGACACTTTAGCTTTATCGGGCTGATTTACCAATAAAAACCTGTTATATAACAGAGAAAAATTCAGGTAATGAGTTTAGTTTACATTATCAAACAAACGTTAATTTTTAAAATAAAAGATATATTATTTGAAAGAAGACTTTGTGTCGTTAACCAAATTAGATGCCAAAATATGAATACATTTATTTTTGTTTACACTTTATAATGAGTACGGTCGGATTTCGGTTTATTTTACGTTGGGTTGTCGACTAAATGTTCAGTATGGATGCTTCCTACCGTTTTTATTCGAATATAACACTGAAACTAGAAACAGTGTGCTATTTGCAATCTGTTATTTCCCATCGTATCAAACACTCCGCCAAAAGATGAGCTAACGAATGCACAGGCAGTATGAATAGAATGCTGTACACCATTATGCTTGATTGTTCAATTTATTCCGAAAACGTATCAAAGTCTGCAACTTCGTTAGATCAATTACCTGCTATACATTACCACCCAGCTCTACCTCCGTGCTGTATCGCGCCAAGAAGGTTTAGGTTTCGTCCATCACATTTACAATGTCTCTGTGTGTTTAGATACGTTATCAAGAGCTCGGTACGTAAACCCAAGGGATACAGTGCAAATCTCCACCAACTCCCGTACAGTTCACTCTCAATGTTTGCTAATGAACTCGCGTTTTGTGTGTACGCAGTATCATTGCCAACACATGTAAGAACGATCAAGGTTGTCAGAACAGCAACATTTTGAAGACTTTTTTACCTCCCAATTTCACGTGAGCCTACCGCAGTGAACAAATATTAGGTCCATTATAACACGATTTGAACACTGTTTTTATGATTTTTATACCACTAATGTTAAATAATGAGCCCTATGATCGATTTAACATACATGCCCCCTCTACTTTGTAGCGGAATGTGTGGCGACCAGAAAACCAAGGAACGTGTTCTGACTCTCACACAAAATTAATTCGAAAGGAAAGTGCAATTGTTATTTTTCATTCTTTTGAAATAAATCGTCAAAGATTATAGTAAGTCCTTTGTCAAACAAATAAAGAAATGTCAACATGTACTGAAAATACAACAATGGCGTTGTCTCGTCAATTGAAATTCAGAAACATGCGAACAAAGTCAATGTTTTATTTGCATTAATCAATACCAATCCTAAAAGTCTAAGATAATAAGTTTTACAATAGAATGTTAAAACAGCAAAAACAAAACGGGACACTTTCCAGTAACTTTGATTCCTTATCCTCTCTTGAAACGGGTACAATGTACGATTTTTTAAAATATATATGCCCCACTGAAAGGATTAAAAGAAACAAAATCCTGGATAAATTGCTGGCACCAATGCATTCATTACAACTTTAACTTTAGATTTAATAAAGTGTTTGTCAGGGCTGTGTGCCGGTACCAATATTGTTTTTACTATACACAAATGGTCTGCAGTGGTATAAACCGATATATCAACAAAAATACACACAACTAAAAACTCACCCCTATCATTGTGATTAAATCTCTTACAAATGGCCTAAATAATTTATAACACGTATTTATATATATTTATATATATATGTATCTCAAAGTGAAAGTATGGTCCCTTTATTTGTTTTACTATAGAAATCACACTGCTTATTTCAAACTACTGGTTATTTAAAAGTATTGTCGTGGTTCCCTGGTCTTTGAGATTACAAGAGTGAACTGTTTAAAATATTTGAATTAAGACTAACATCATTTTGAACACATGGCAGGTTATATATGTCCTATTCAGTTTTATTGGTGAAGGAAGACGTCGGCATGGATCTGAGTACAGCCACCGTTCTTCCGCAAGTAGATGTTAAACATTCTCAGATAACGCGTGTTTTAAATAGCAGTCAGTTTCTGTTATGGGAATGAAATACTGATCTTTTACCAGTGTATTGTCAGTAAGGACTAGTCTGAGAGTATGACAATAAATGTTGTTAGTTTTGATAGTTAGAAGTTAGAAATACGGATCTCTAACCATGGTATTTTCAGTTAGGACCGGTCTGAGAGACTGATAATTTCTAATATTAGTTGTGATAATTAGGAGTAAGAAATGCGGACCTTTTGCCATAGTTAGGTGTAAGAAATACCGACCTTTTGCCATGGTATTGTTCGTTAGGACTGATCTGAGATGTTGATAATTTCTAATGTTAGTTGTGATAGATTTGAGTAAGAAATACTGATCTTTTACCATGATATTGTCAGTTAGAGTTGGTCTGAGAGACTGACTGACAACTGCTATTGTTAGTTGTGATAGTCAGGAATAAGAAATACTGACCTCCTTCTATGGTATTGTCAGTTGGGACTGGGCTGATAGACAGGAGTTAAAAATACTGACCTTTTGCCATGGTATTGTTAGTTAGGACTGGGCTGAGAGACTGATACTTGCTATTGTTAGTTATGATAGTTAGTAGTATGAAATAATTATCTTTTACCATGATATTGTCACTTAGGACTGGTCTGAGAGACTGATTGACAATTGCTTTTGTTAGTTGTGATAGTTAGGAATAAGACATATTGACCTTTTACCAGGGTATTGTGAGTTAGGACTGGTCTGAGAGACGGATACTTTCTTTTTTTAGTTCTGATAAATGGGAGTGAATAATACTGATATCTCGCCATGTTATTGTTAGTTAGAACTGGCCTGATCAAATGTAAGTCGTGATAGTTAGGAGTAAGAAAAAGTGACTTTTTACCATGATGTATGGTAGTACGTGTAGGAGAGAACAAATTCTAATGAAAGTGGTGAATATTGTCAATATTGATGCAAGCGGTAAAAGGTGCGAGTCGTGACTGATGTCATTACATAATGCAAGTGGTAAACGGTGCGAGTCGTGAGTGATGTCATTACATAACGCAAGTTGTAAATGGTGCGAGTCGTGACTGATGTCATTACATAATGCGAGCGGTAAACGGTGCGAATCGTGACTGATGTCATTACATAATGCAAGTGGTAAATGGTGCGAGTGAAGAGTGTTGTAAATATTAATACAATTGGTAAATTGTGCGAGTCGTGAGTGTAGTCCATATTAATGCAAGTGGTAAATGGTGCGAGTCGTGAAAGATGTCATTACATAATGCAAGTGGTAAATGGTGCAAGTGATGACTGTTGTCAATATTAATGCAATTGGTAAATGGTGCGAGTCGTGAAAGATGTCATTACATAATGCAAGTGGTAAATGGTGCGAGTGATGATTGTTGTCAATATTAATGCAAGTGGTAAATGGTGCGAGTGGGGAGTGTTGTCAATATCTACGCGAGATGTAAATGGTGCAAGTCCTAAATGTTGTCAATATTAATGCAAGTGGTAAATGGTGCGATTGGTGAGTGTTGTCAATATTAACGCGAGTGGTAAATGGTGCGAGTGGTGAGTGTTGTCAATATTAATGCAAGTGGTAAATGGTGCGAGTGGTGAGTATTGTCAATAATAATACAAATGGTAAATTGTGCGAGTCGTGAGTGTTGTCAATATTAATGCAAGTGGTAAATGGTGCGAGTGGTGAGTGTTGTCAATAATAATGCAAGTGGTAAATGGTGCGATTGGTGAGTGTTGTCAATATTAACGCAAGTGGTAAATGGTGCGAGTGGTGAGTGTTGTCAATATTAATGCAAGTGGTAAATGGTGCGAGTGGTGAGTATTGTCAATAATAATACAAATGGTAAATTGTGCGAGTCGTGAGTGTTGTCAATATTAATGCAAGTGGTAAATGGTGTGAGTGGTGAGTGTTGTCAATAATAATGCAAGTGGTAAATGGTGCGATTGGTGAGTGTTGTCAATATTAACGCAAGTGGTAAATGGTGCGAGTGGTGAGTGTTGTCTATATTAGTGCAAGTGGAAAATGGTGCGAGTAATGAGTGTTGTCAATATTAATGCAAGTGGTACATGGTGCGAGTGGTGAGTGTTGTCAATATTAGCGCGAGTGGTTCATGGTGCGAGTGGTGAGTGTTGTCAATATTAATGCGAGTGGTTCATGGTGTGAGTGATAAGTGTTTTCAATATTAATGCAAGTGGTAAATGGTGCGAGTGGTCAGTGTTTTCAATATTAACGCGAGTGGTAAATGGTGCGAGTGTTGAGTGTTGTCAATATTAATGCAAGTGGTAAATGATGCGAGTGGTGAGTGTTGTCAATATTAACGCGAGTGGTTCATGGTGCGAGTGGTGAGTGTTGTCAATATTAATGCGAGTGGTTCATGGTGTGAGTGGTGAGTGTTTTCGATATTAATGCAAGTGGTAAATGATGCGAGTGGTGAGTGTTGTCAATATTAAAGGGAGTGATATATGGTGCGAGTGGTGAGTGTTGTCAATATTAATGCAAGTGGTAAATGATGCGAGTGGTGAGTGTTGTCAATGTTAATGCAAGTGGTAAATGGTGCGAGTGGTGAGTGTTGTCAATGTTAATGCAAGTGGTAAATGGTGCGAGTGATGAGTGTTGTCAATATAAATGCAAGTGGTAAATGGTGCGAGTGGTGAGTGTTGTCAATATTAACGCAAGTGGTAAATGATGCGAGTGGTGAGTGGTGTCAATATTAAAGCGAGTGGTTCATGATGCGAGTGGTGAGTGTTGTCAATATTAATGCAAGTGGTAAATGGTGCGAGTGGTGAGTGTTGTCAATATTAATGCAAGTGGTAAATGATGTGAGTGGTGAGTGTTGTCAATATTAATGCGAGTGGTAAATCGTGCGAGTGGTGAGTGTTGTCAATATTAACGCGAGTGGTATATGGTGCGAGTGGTGAGTGTTGTAAATATTAATGCAAGTGGTAAATGGTGCGAGTGGTGAGTGTTGTCAATATTAATGCAAGTGGTAAATAGTGAGAGTGGTGAGTGTTGTCAACATTAATACAAGTGGTAAATGATGCGAGTGGTGAGTGTTGTCAATATTAACGCGAGTGGTTCACGATGCAAGTGGTGGGTGTTGTCAATATTAATGCGAGTGGTAAATGGTGCGAGTGGTTAGAGTTTTAAATATTAACGCGAGTGGTAAATGGTGCGAGTGGTGAGTGTTGTCAATATTAACGGAAGTGGTAAATGATGTGAGTGGTGAGTGTTGTTAATATAACTGCAAGTGGTAAATGGTGCGAGTGGTGAGTGTTGTCAATATTAACGCAAGTGGTAAATGGTGCGAGTGGTGAGTGTTGTCAATATTAACGCGAATGGTAAATGATGCGAGTGGTGGGTGTTGTCAATATTTACAGGAGTGGTAAATGGTGCGAGTGTTCAGTGTTGTCAATATTAACGCGAGTGGTTCATGGTGCGAGTGATGAGTGTTGTCAATATTAACGCGAGTGGTAAATGGTGCGAGTGGTGAGTGTTGTCCATACTAACGCGAGTGGTAAATGTTGCGAGTGGTGAGTGTTGTCAATATTAACGCGAATGGTAAATGGTGCGAGTGGTGAGTGTTGTCAATATTAACGCAAGTGGTAAATGGTGAGAGTGGTGAGTGTTGTCGATATTAACGCGAGTGGTAAATGGTATGAGTGTTGAGTGTTGTCAATATTAATGCAAGTGGTAAATGATGCGAGTGATGAGTGTTGTCACTATTAACGTGAGTGGTAAATGGTGCGAGTGGTGAGTGTTGTCACTATTAATGCCAGTGGTAAATGGTGAGAGTGGTGAGTGTTGCCAATATTAACGCAAGTGATAAATGGTGTGAGTGGTGAGTGTTGTCAATATTAATGCGAGTGGAAAATGGTGTGGTGAGTGATGTCAATATTAACGCGAGCAGTAAATGGTGTGAGTGGTGAGTGTTGTCAATATTAACGCGAGTGGTAAATGGTGCGAGTGGTGAGTGTTGTCAATATTAACGCAAGTTGTAGATGATGCGAGTGGTGAGTGTTGTCAATATTAAAGTGAGCGGTTCATGGTGCGAGTGGTGAGTGTTGTCAATATTAATGCAAGTGGTAAGTGGTTCGAGTGGTTACTGTTGTCAATATAAATGCAAGTGGTAAATGGTGCAAGTGATGAGTGTTGTCAATATTAACGTGAGTGGTAAATGGTGCGAGTGGTGATTGTTGTCAATATAAACATGAGTGGTTCATGGCGTGATAGGTAAGTGTTGTCAATATTAATGCAAGTGGTAAACGGTGCGAATGGTGAGTGTTGTCAATATTAATGAGAATGGTAAATGGTATGAATGGTGGTTGTTGTCAATATTAATGCGAGTGGTAAATGGTGCGAGTGGTGAGTGTTGTCAATATTAATGCAAGTGGTAAATGGTGGGAGTGGGGAGTGTTGACAATATTAATGCAAGTGGTACATGTTGCGAGTGGTGAGTGTTGTCAATATTAACGCGAGTGGTAAATGGTGCGAGTAGTGAGTGTTGTCAATATTAATGCAAGTGTTTGATGGTGCGAGTGGTGAGTGTTGTCAATATTAACGCGAGTGGTAAATGGTGCGAGTGGTGAGTGTTGTCAATATTATTGCGAGTGGTAAATGGTATGAATGGTGGGTGTTGTCAATATTAATGCGAGTGGTAAATGGTATGAATGGTGAGTGTTGTCAATATTAATGTGAGTGGTAAATGGTGCGAGTGGTGAATATTGTCAATATTAATGCAAGTGGTAAATGGTGCGAGTGGTGAGTGTTGTCAAAATTAATGCAAGTGGTAAATGGTGTGTGTGGTGAGTGTTGTCAATATTAACGCAAGTGGTAAATGGTGCAAGTGGTGAGTGTTGTCAATATTAACGCAAGTGGTACATGGTGCGAGTGGTGAGTGTTGTCAATATTAACGTGAGTGGTAAATGGTATGAGTGGGAGTGTTTACAATATTAACACGAGTGGTAAATGGTGCGAGTGGTGAGTGATGTCAATATAAACGCGAGTGATAAATGGTGCAAGTGGTGAGTGTTGTCAATGTTAATGTGAGTGGTAAATGATACAAGTGGGAGTGTTTACAATATGAACATGATTAGTAAATGGCACGAGTGGTGAGTGTTGTCAATATTAACGCGAGTGGTAAATAGTACGAGTGATGAGTGGTGTCAATATTAATGCAAGTGGTAAATAGTGCGATAGTTGAGTGTTGACAATATTAATGAAAGTGGTAAATGGTACGAGTGATGAGTGTTGTCAATATTAATGCAAGTGGTAAATGATGCGAGTGGTGAGTGTTGTCAATATTAATGCAAGTGGTAAATCGTGCGAGTGGTGAGTGTTGTCAATATTAATGTGAGTGGTAAATGATACAAGTGGGAGTGTTTACAATATGAACATGATTAGTAAATGGCACGAGTGGTGAATGTTGTCAATATTAACGCGAGTTGTAAATGGTACGAGTGATGAGTGGTGTCAATATTAATGCAAGTGGTAAATGGTGCGATAGTTGAGTGTTGACAATATTAATGAAAGTGGTAAATGGTACGAGTGATGAGTGTTGTCAATATTAATGCAAGTGGTAAATGATGCCAGTGGTGAGTGTTGTCAATATTAATGCAAGTGGTAAATGGTGCGAGTGGTGAGTGTTGTCAATATTAATGCAAGTGGTAAATGGTGCGAGTGGTGAGTGTTGTCAATATTAACGCGAGAGGTTCATGGTGCGAGTGGTGAGTGTTGTCAATATTAATGCGAGTGGTAAATAGTGCGAGTAGTGAGTGATGTCAATATTAACGAGAGTGGTAAATGGTGCGAGTGGTGAGAGTTGTCAATATTAATGCAAGTGGTAAATGGTGCGAGTGGTGAATGTTGTCAAAATTAATGCAAGTGGTAAATGGTACGATTGTTGAGTGTTGTCAATATTAACGCAAATGTACATTGTGCGAGTGGTGATTGTTGTCAATATTAAATCAAGTTGTAAATGGAGCGAGTGGTGAATGTTGTCAATATTAATGCAAGTGGTACGTGGTGCGAGTGGTGATTGTTATCAATATTAATGCAAGTGGTAAATGTTGCGAGTGGCGAATGTTGTCAATATTAATGCAAGTAGTAAATGGTGCGAGTGGTGAGTGTTGTCAATATTAACGTGAGTGGTAAATGGTGCGAATGGCGAATGTTGTCAATATTAATGCAAGTAATAAATGGTGCAAGTGGTGAGTGTTGTCAATATTAACGTGAGTGGTAAATGGTGCGAGTGGTGAGTGTTTTCTATATTAATGCAAGTAGTAAATGATGCGAGTAGTGAGTGTTGTCAATATTAATGCAAGTGGTAAATTGTGCGAGTGGTGAGTGTTGTCAATATTATCGCAAGTGGTAAATGGTGCGAGTGGTGAGTGTTGACAATATTAATGCAAGTGGTACATGTTGTGAGTGGTGAGTGTTGTCAATATTAATGCAAGTGGTACATGGTGCGAGTGGTGAGTGTTGTCAATATTAATGCAAGTGGTAAAGGGTGCTATTCATGAGTGTTGTAAATATTAATACAAGTGGTAAATGTTGCGAATGGTTAATGTCAATATTAATGTAAGCGGTTAATGTAACGGATAGATGATATGAGTTGTAAATTCAGTAAATATTTGCTGATAACGAGTTTTATTCAAGTATATCACACAAGATTATGGCCAAGATAATCGAGCCCACGACGCTTAGAAAAAATATTTAATGTATATCACCTCGCTGTAATTTAAATTGCATATATTCGGCGAATCCTATTTTTGTGTAAGTGGTTCTTATTTTGTCTGTCAGAAACAGACAGTTGACTTAAACTCTTAACAAGCCAACTAGGATAAACACATTCCGAACTTTAATAATAGACACCAAACTACGTAAACATAGATACAACCATTTTTTTCGAAATTGATATCTGCACTTACTCTTATGAAATTAGTGATTAAGTTTGAAACACAAACACTATATGATCTGGCATGCACTGCTTTGATTTGATATATCACATAATTATCTTAACTAAGTTTTAATGTTTGTCTAAAATTAAATACGCACTGCGTCAATTACCTCACAATGATAAGGAATCTTTGAAATTCCACGAGACAGCAAACGTCCGTTATGTATTGCTCCCCAGAACAGAAACAGGACTTCGCAATCAAAGGATTGCTCTGGCAGAGAACATGCTCGTTGATTATTGGGTGGGGTTTTGTTACAGATTTCAATAATTACTCGTTTTATTTTCCATCTTGTATAATTGTAAGATTCCAAAGAAAGGACGTTCACCGTGAAGTGGCTCTTGACTCACGATAAATAACGACCTGTCTTTCGTTTTGATTTCGAAAGATATGCTGCAAAAGTGGAGAAAGAGAAAATACAGATCTTCACACAATTTGAAAATCATTTCATTTGAAATAGTTATATTTTGGCAATCTATTGTCATTTGTTTTACGTGTACGTACGTCTTGAGATATTAAAGTTTTGCATTGACTGCAAGTGTATTTACATCTTATTTATTTTTATTGCCTAAAAATGAAATCAACCTTGATATTTAAATAATCATTGTTTCAGACAAACCAACGGACAAAAACATTATAAACATTTAGTCTTGTCTTATGTCACTTACAGAAAATATGGAGTGTTTTATTTGTTTTTATGTCTATCTATAGTATTATCCGAAATTGCTCCGAATTACACGTAATAGTTGTAATAGCCAACATAAAAGCGCGGATATTTATTGCACGTAGCGACTGAAAGTGCCGCTTCTGCTTCTCCTCATCTCTAATAACGTACACAGAAGTGACTAAGTTTCATTTAAGACTCTGATCTGTCACTTCTGATATTGTTTAGAGGGTTTCACCGTTCTCTCCATTGACATGAGGCATCCCCATGTCGTCTCGTTGGCAATTTTACACCAAACCAGAGACCAAAGTGTAGGGTTGTTGGAGACGTTAGAGGCATTGTTTGAATACCAGCTTTATTTTCATTTGCTAGGCATGTGACGCCTTATCATAACCAATTCTGTTTTATTAGTTATGATGCAAAATATGCGGTTTTATTCCGAAGTAGAATTATGATCGTTGTACAAACAGACAGGCCTCCCAAAGAGTGAAAACTAAAAGTGTCGCAATTTTGGAAAAAGAATATTTGTCTTATGTACGGCGATGTGCTTTGTCAATACAAACTATACAAGCCTACTAACATCATTGAATATCGTTATTTTGTGTATACCGGATATGGATTTCTAAGTGACTTGCCGGGTACGGAATTATAAGAATCTTACATTGGTTTGGGGTTCGGATAGAAAATTCCGTCCCGGGGGCTAACTGTTTTGGCGGGAACGAGGCTCTACCGAAAACAGTTATCCAAACGAACAGACTTTTCTACCCAAACCGAAAAGACCATGAATGATTATTTTTCTTGCATATCAAACACATCAAATTATTATTTTAACTCATTCTATCAGTATATACTTTACAACAGTCGCTTTTAAGACGTTCAATTATATGATTTACGTCATATATTTCATAAATTACGTCATAAATGAGTTTTAACGTCATAGCGCGAGAATTTTATCTCGGTCCTATATATAGGGTGAGATAGAAATATCTAACCTCGGTAGAAATGCAGATATCCTTATCTGGTGTGCAAGAAATAAGAATCTTAAATTGGTTTCTGGTTCCGAGAGAAAATTCCGTTCCAAGGGATAACTGTTTAGGCGGGAACGAAGTTTTGCAAGTTTCTGCAAAAACAGGCGGAAGGAAACTTCTATCCGAACCAAAAGAAGCCATGTAAGATTTTTTTTTCTTGCACACCAATGAAACTGCATAATTATTTTGATTAAATTATCATTTTATGTTTACCACGACCGCCTTTAAGACGTCAAATATTTTAAGCTACATTATACACAAGTATATTAGAATAATCAATTTTTATGTTATTTGAACGTTCTTTTCTATCCGATCCTCTAACTCGTGAGCTATTGTTATATTCATACAAGGAAAAAAACAGCCACATTGGATTTTACTGTGATAATGTACCTTTGACATCTTGCATAACAATAAATGGGAAAAAACCGAAAATTGATTCTATTGTGATAATGTTCCGCTGATATATTACATATAATTACATATAAATAAGTGGAAATCGTGTTTAAGTGACCACAGAGTTTGTGCATGTTTAGTTCTGTTTTAGTTTTAACGCATGCCCCACATGATTTAAAGGGAATAGATTGTTCAAATGACAAACACTGACAGAAAACAACAACAACAACAACAACAACAACAACAACAACAACAACAACAACAACAACAACAACAACAACAACAACAACAACAACAACAACAACAACAACAACAACAACAACAACAACAACAACAACAACAACAACAACAACAACAACAACAACAACAACAACAACAACAACAACAACAACAACAACAACAACAACAACAACAACAACAACAACAACAACAACAACAACAACAACAACAACAACAACAACAACAACAACAACAACAACAACAACAACAACAACAACAACAACAACAACAACAACAGAACAAACACAACAACAGCAACAACAACAACAACACAGTGATAACCATCACGTGTGCTACATTCCATGTTCATTACTTTATTGCTATTATGCTATAGGAGACGAGTTTCATTTTATTTTAATTTGTGAAACTTACTGTTTAATAAGAAAAGAATATATATGTCAGCGTGGATCTACTATCTAAAAATCGTGTATATTTAATGTGCAGTCATCATAACACCAGTATTATACAGGTTCATTTTACAAATTATGTAAATGTCTACCTGAAGCGTTTAAATTAAGATGTCAAATACCAAATGTTGTCACAGACTCAATGTGTTTACTATATATCAGAAAAAGATATCATTCTCAAATACACACTACGGCCATTCATTAAAAGCACTCAAAAGTATGTGAGAGTAACGTTAATATTAGTAAACTGTCTTTAGATATGTCACGAGGGTATATGTGTATTTATTTTGTCGTTAATTTGTCAAGAAGAAAAACTGCAATAGTTTGAAGATGCATCCCCTGTAACTTTCTGTTCGGTCAACGATAAAAAGTTCATTTGTTCAAAGTTCACAAAAAGGAAGGTTCCATTTAAAGATAATGTTTGATTCCGTACTTGTAGTTTATCGCGGGACGCAAATAAGTATTTTGTCAACAAAATTAAAGAATTTTACACTACAGAGACAAAATACATTATACGGTATTGAACTGAATATCCATAATATATGACGTTTCATATAAATATGCAGTTTTACTGCTAAGATCGAAAACATATCGGCGACACAGGCCAGGCCTCTTTAAGCAATAACATATATCTTATAAATACAACACAACACAACACAACACAGCACAACACCATAATTTTGGTTGTATTGGTACAGTTTAAGCAAAAAATTTAATTTATATATAAAATAATGCTTTCAGAAGACAAGCTGAATTACCCTCCACAAGATCGCAGATCGAGTTTCAATTAAAGCACACCGCGTAATACAATGCTATATAATGTTTAAATTTACAGAAGAGACAATTAATTACATCGTTACCATGCAATACATTCAATAGTTTACATGCATAGTTACAGATACCGCAAGACTATATAATTTAATCTCTTAATTGCCAAAGGATGATTTAAGGTACAATGGTACAGCAATGATCTCCGACGACCCGTTGGATTGCAGGAGGTACCGGCGTAAACGTGTATGAGGCGGAAGCATTGTCCATCACGCATGTGTCTTTTCATGTGTATGTCCGCCTTTACTCTACTCCCAGTTGTAGTTGATAGCATTTTGACAGACTATCCTATATAAAAATGATTACGTTTTACATTTTACAAACTATCTTGTATACAACTGTCTGTAATAGTCAGAAACTATACAGGTAATGTTAATATCACGTGGTGTTAGAGTTCATCAAAGTTTAAACGGTTTGTTAATTATCCGCATGATAAGTTTGGTGCAGAAATACGACATAATGTAAACTTGCACCCAAACACACTTCAATGCGTGATTTATGTTCGGAAACAACGAAGATTCGGTGCTTCTACTAGTACATTGGCTGCATATTTCCGTGCATCTTGGGCGGGTGTTTCTTATTCCATCGAAATATTCATAATTATTGGCCCACTCACACTGCGGTATAATAAATAACTGTATATGCTACTTTCGAAAAAAAAAGTCTGCTTTTCCACATTAAGCAAAAACAAAATAATTTTTGGTGCTATTTCTGAAGTTATGTTTTTATATGCATGTCTTTTATGATTATCAGGTGTTCATGGAAAATAGGAACGAAGTATACGTTCTCCATGTCGTATAGCATAATATTATGTTCTTGTCATGTAGTGTGCAATATCCTTCTTTAACAATAATTACTCAAGTCACAGTAACTATTACTAGTGGCAGATGAGTGGTTAAGTAATATTCTCGCACGAATAAAGCTTATAGTCCTCATTAATAAAATGAAATTATTTTACGTCATATAATTTTCTATGAACACGGCCAAACAGCCATGTCATGCTGTATAATGTGCAATGTCACCATGTGGCAGACACAATTGATTATCTTTTTCGCCATCGCGCTACTGATGGAACGAAATAAATGCATTGTGGATTTATGGTCAAGTTCTATATATGAATGGATAAAAACGAGAATTGCGAAACATTAATTGAATTTGTTTATAATGTGAAGTTAATAAACTTTAATAAACTAATTGGCATCAGGATAAACATTAAAACCACTCAATTATTCAGGCTTGAACCGAAATGAAAATCACTGAATGCCATCATGGATTGTTTGAGATATAATTAAAAGAACGCACACAATCCATGCGAATTTACCGTTTAGAACAATAAGTCATTTTCCATAAACATTAGCCTATATATTTTTCACAAATACCTATTGTATTTCAAAACAAACATCACAATCGTTATTGTATAATTTAACAATATATAGTTACGCCTTTTGCGTCTAATATTTTGTCCTGTCAGTAAACTATGTATTCGATTTCTGCATTTGAATGTTATTCTATTGATTTCTATTATAAAATGTCCTACACGCGACCGCGTAACACAGCCCGCTGATGACTATCAAAAAGAAATGAAATATATACCGCCATTTCCAAATGAACTGAAAAATCCGTTTACGGCTATTGTTTCTATGAAGAAAGATGAAACGCAAGATAAGGAGAACAATTTACCAAAATAGTCAAATTATGCTGTAAAGTTTGCTGAATTAGTGGTATAAAGTTTTAAGGTTGAAACTAAATATACGAGTAATATTACAAAATTGCACCTACGAACGATAGATAATAGCAAACGTTTATTGCGGCCAATTCCTCAAACAATTGTCAAAACGTATCAAATATTTATATTAAAGAGTTCTGTCGTTTATTTATAAACCACATTTAACTAAAACAGTTTTTTTTTAATCTGAAATTCATTGGAATTTTAATAAGATAAATGTATAAACATATTGTCTGCCTGCCTGCCTGCCTGCCTGCCTGCCTGCCTGTCTGTCTGTCTGTCTGTCTGTCTGTCTGTCTGTCTGTCTGTCTGTCTGTCTGTCTGTCTGTCTGTCTGTCTGTCTGTCTGTCTGTCTGTCTGTCTGTCTGTCTGTCTGTCTGTCTGTCTGTCTGTCTGTCTGTCTGTCTGTCTGTCTGTCTGTCTGTCTGTCTGTCTGTCTGTCTGTCTGTCTGTCTGTCTGTCTGTCTGTCTGTCTGTCTGTCTGTCTGTCTGTCTGTCTGTCTGTCTGTCTGTCTGTCTGTCTGTCTGTCTGTCTGTCTGTCTGTCTGTCTGTCTGTCTGTCTGTCTGTCTGTCTGTCTGTCTGTCTGTCTGTCTGTAGTCGCTGGTCTTAGTGAATACTTGTGGCATTGACGTTATTAGTTTAACTGAACTGTTATTAATGGAAGGGGGAGTGTGTCTGTGTGTGTATGTGTGGGAGAATTAATATCTTTGTGGTAAAGTAAGTACGGAGTATAAATGAAGTCCTTAATACATGGACAATTATGTTTTATTCAACTAAGACTCCTAGACACTTAGACATTGACATTTTGCTGTAGCATTTGTTGATGCCTGTCTCAAGCCGTAATACTTTGCTGTATAAATATCTACACACATTGCTTATTGATTGATTAAAACATAGAATTTATACTTCTGGAGAACTTTTCTATTGATAAAACCATATTGTGGAAGTAATTTTTGTTTGGTTTGATGATACAAATATTACATTCTTTTATCCAATAAGTTATTGTTAATCGTGGCATTACAGCCACCCTCAATCGATATGATATTTATAATGTTACACAATAGTATAATTATGCACATACATTTATTATGTTACACAATATTCTAATTATGCACAAACATTTAACATTTATACTACTACACAATAGTATAATTATGACAAACATTAATACTATTACACAATAGTATAATTATGCACATACATTTAACATTTATATTATTACAATAGTATAAATATGCACATACATTTAACATTTATACAATTACACAATAGTATAATTATGACAAACTTTAATACTATTACACAATAGTATAAATATGCACATACATTTAACATTTATACTATTACACAAAAGTATAATTATGCACATACATTTATACTGTTACACAATATTATAGTTATGCACATACATTTATACTGATACATAATGCTAAAATTATTTACATACCATGGCGTTATAACATACTCATGTTATTTGTATCTTCATAACGACGTTATAACACATTCGTGTTATTTGTATCTTCACCACTGCGTTATAACACACTCGTGTTATTTGTATCTTCACCACTGCGTTATAACACACTCGTGTTATTTGTCAATTTTTTGAAATGCCATAATTTTATTTACATTGATCGTTTTTCATATTATGATATACCAATGAGTTAAGATTTGTTATTACTTTATTTGTGTGTGACCACTTAATGTGTAATGAGTTCGAGTAATCATTTCGAGAAATTGAGAATTTTTAGTTGAAGAAAATCTCAGCTTGGTATAATTAGGTACAAACACACATTAGTAAAGATATACATACATATTTCACATAGCTATATCTGAATAGAGCTTCCTGTATATATCTGCAGAGTAACATACTTACATGAGATGAGAAGTCGATGATTCTCGCCGGTCGATGATTGTGGCCGGTCTAACGTAAAGGTCCGCCATATGCTAGAGATATAGTAGCTCCAGAACCATTTGTCGAGTGACATATAGCACCTAAATTGTTCGGTCATCCTTCAAGGATATCCAGTTCTATTCTTTTGTTCCAAAAATAAAAAAAAAATCGTTTATGCTATTACTTATTCATGATAACAGACTGACCTTTGTTGTACCAGACGGGGTTGACAGGCCATTGATTCGTATGAATGTAGCCTTGTGAATTGTCTTTATCAGTTGTTCCTCTTCAGTATGGGAATACATTTATGATTTTTTGCACATTTAAATTATTATAATAATAACTTTTATTATTTTTTATCATTATTATTATTATTATTGTCATCATCATCATAATCATTTTTTTTATTATTATTGTTATAATATTATCGCCAAAATTATTATTCTTATAACTATAACTATTATTAATAGCATTATTATTCTTAAAAGTTTTATTCTTATATTTTTATTATTATTATTAATATTATTATTATTATTATTATTATTAAATATTATTATTATTATAATTATTATTATTATAATTATTATTGTTATTTTCATGATTATTATTATCGTCAAAGTTATAATTATTATTATTACAATTACTATTATTAATATCATTACCATTATCATTACTATTAGTTTTATTATTAATATTATCATTATCATTACTATTAGTTTTATTATTATTATTACTATTATTATTATTATTATTATTATTATTATTATATTATCGTCAAAGTTATTATTATTTTTATTTCTATTGCTTTTATTTTTATCATTATCATTACTTTTGGTTTTATTATACATATTGTTTATCATTAATATTAGTTTTATTATTGTTAATATTATTTTTCTTTTTCTTCTTCTTCATCTTCTTCTTATTATTATTATTATCATTTTAATTTTTCTATATTATCATTTTAACCAATATTATTAAGTTATTATCATTATCACTTTCATTAGTACTGTTGTTGCTGTTATTATTTTAATTATTGTTTTTATTATTTATTTATTGTTGCTGTTTTATGATGTTTTGTTTCCAGTTTTATCATACTTTCTTTGTATAAATCGCATATTTCCATTTTTTATTTTGGCATATTCATTTCGTCATCGATATTGCTGAAAAGGAAGACATCACTTTAAACATGAGTAAAGAATAAGTTTATAGATTATATAACACAACAATATACATTTAATGATTCTTGCATAAAATATTCATAATATGCGAGGAAAATATTCGGTCTATGAAATGGATATAAGAGCGGGTTAAAGGTTACCAAAGTCATGTTGTCCAATTGCGTGCGTATTTCTCAAACAAACATATTAGTTACAATACTGCGACTATGAAGACCGCACCGTAACCGTATACAGAGTAATTATGGACTCTAACATGCGAAATAAAACTATTTTTAGAGAAAACACGTTTTATGGATTGACTTATATTTCATCAATTTTTCAGACATTTATTCCTATGAAGACCATTCCTTCACGTAAAAATTGTTTTACAGTAAAATTAGTACCAAATGTACAATTGTGCAACTGTTGTAACAAGGTATGTTTTGTTGTATATAAAGCACAATTTGACAGTTCGAATTCTGTAAAACTGTAAAAAAAAAAAGTAATACACTTCATTAAAAGTTTGTCTTAAAAATCTGCTTTTTGACATCAACTACCAGACGAGCCTTCAGTTTTACATGTTCATAGATGACAAACATCAACTACCAGACGAGCCTTCAGTTTTACATGTTCATAGATGACAGACATTAACTATCAGACGATGCTACAGTTTTACATGTTCATAGATGACAGACATTAACTACCAGACGAGCCTTCAGTTTTACATGTTCATAGATGACAGACATCAACTACCAGACGAGCCTTCAGTTTTACATGTTCTGGATGACAGACATTAACTACCAGACGATGCTACTGTTTTACATGTTCATAGATGACAGACATTTACTACCAGACAAGCTTTCAGTTTTACATGTTCATAGATGACAGACATTAACTACCAGACGAGCCTTCAGTTTTACATGTTCATAGATGACAGACATTAACTACCAGACGATGCTACTGTTTTACATGTTCATAGATGACAGACATTAACTACCAGACGAGCCTTCAGTTTTACATGTTCATAGATGACAGACATCAACTACCAGACGAGCCTTCAGTTTTACATGTTCATAGATGACAGACATTAACTACCAGACGATGCTACAATTTGACATGTTCATAGATGACAGACATTAACTACCAGACGAGCCTTCAGTTTTACATGTTCATAGATGACAGACATCAACTACCAGAAGATGTTACTGTTCCTTGATGACAGACATCAACTACCAGACGATGCTACTGTTTTACATGTTCATAGATGACAGACATTAACTACCAGACGAGCCTTCAGTTTTACATGTTCATAGATGACAGACATTAACTACCAGAAGATGCTACTGTTCATTGATGACAGACATCAACTACCAGACGATGCTACAGTTTTTACATGTTCATAGACGACAGACATAAACTACCAGACGATGCTACAGTTTTTACATGTTCATAGATGGCAGACATAAACTACCAGACGATGCTACAGTTTTTACATGTTCATAGACGACAGACATAAACTATCAGACGATGCTACAGTTTTTACATGTTCATAGACGACAGACATAAACTACCAGACGATGCTACAGTTTTTACATGTTCATAGATGACAGAAATAAATTATCAGAAGATGCTACAGTTTTTACATGTTCATAGATGACAGACATTAACTACCAGACGAGCCTTCAGTTTTACATGTTCATAGATGACAGACATTAACTACCAGACGATGCTACAATTTTTACATGTTCATAGATGACAGACATTAACTACCAGACAAGCCTTCAGTTTTACATGTTCATAGATGACAGACATCAACTACCATACGATGCTACAGTTTTTACATGTTCATAGATGACAGACATTAACTACCAGACGATGCTACAGTTTTTACATGTTCATAGATGACAGACATTAACTACCAGACGAGCCTTCAGTTTTACATGTTCATAGATGACAGACATCAACTACCAGAAGATGCTACTGTTCATTGATGACAGACATCAACTTCCAGACGATGGTACTGTTTTACATGTTCATAGATGACAGACATTAACTACCAGACGAGCCTTCAGTTTTACATGTTCATAGATGATAGACATCAACTACCAGAAGATGCTACTGTTCATTGATGACAGACATTAACTACCAGACGATGCTACAGTTTTTACATGTTCATAGACGACAGACATAAACTACCAGACGATGCTACAGTTTTTACATGTTCATAGATGACAGTCATAAACTACCAGACGATGCTACAGTTTTTACATGTTCATAAATGACAGACATAAACTACCAGACGATGCTACAGTTTTTATATGTTCATAGATGACAGACATTAACTACCAGACGAGCCTTCAGTTTTACATGTTCATAGATGACAGACATCAACTACCAGACGATGCTACAGTTTTTACATGTTCATAGATGACAGACATTAAATACCAGACTAGCCTTCAGTTTTACATGTTCATAGATGACAGACATCAACTACCAGACGATGCTACAGTTTTTAGATGTTCATAGATGACAGACATTAACTACCAGACGAGCCTTCAGTTTAACATGTTCATAGATGACAGACATTAACTACCAGACGAGCCTTCAGTTTTACATGTTCATAGATGACAGACATCAACTACCAGAAGATGCTACTGTTCATGGATGACAGACATCAACTACCAACGATGCTACTGTTTTACATGTTCATAGATGACAGGCATCAACTACCAGAAAATGCTACTGTTCATAGATGGCAGACATCAACTACCAGACGATGCTACTGTTTTACATGTTCATAGATGGCAGACATCAACTACCAGAAAATGCTACTGTTCATAGATGGCAGACATCAACTACCAGACGATGCTACTGTTTTACATGTTCATAGATGACAGACATCAACTACCAGACGATGCTAGTGTTTTACATGTTCATAGATGACAGACATCAACTACCAGAAGATGCTTCTGTTCATAAATGACAGACATCAACTACCAGAATATGCTACAGTTTTACATGTTCATAGATGACAGACATCAACTACCAGACGATGCTACTGTTCATAGATGACAGACATAAACTACAGAATATGCTTCAGATTTACATGTTCATAGATGACAGACGTCAACTATCACAAGATGCTACTGTTTATAGATGGCAGACATCAACTACCACAAGATGCTACTGTTTTACATGTTCATAGATGACAGACATCAACTACCACAAGATGCTACTGTTTTACATGTTCATAGATGACAGATATCAACTACTAGACGATGCAACTGTTCATAAATAACAGACATCAACTACCAGAAGATGCTACAGTTTTACATGTTCATAGATGACAGAGATCAACTACCAGACGATGCAACTGTTCATAAATGACAGACATAAACTACAGAAGATGCTTCAGTTTTACATGTTCATAGATGACAGACATCGACTACCAGAAGATGCTTCAGTTTTACATGTTCATAGATGACAGACATAAACTACAGAAGATGCTTCAGTTTTACATGTTCATAGATGACAGACATAAACTACAGAAGATGCTTTAGTTTTACATGTTCATTGATGACAGACATCAACTACCAGACGATGCTACTGTTCATAGATGACAGACATCAACTACAAGACGATGCTACTGTTCATAGATGACAGACATCAAC
Organism: Panopea generosa; assembly: GCA_029582155.1. NCBI lineage: Eukaryota > Metazoa > Mollusca > Bivalvia > Adapedonta > Hiatellidae > Panopea > Panopea generosa. The sequence continues at coordinate 59,205,983 of CM055897.1, forward strand.
TACCAGAAGATGCTACAGTTTTACATGTTCACAGGTGACAGACTTCAACTACCAGACGATGCTGCTGTTCATAGATGACAGACATAAACTACAGAAGATGCTTCAGTTTTACATGTTCATAGATGTCAGACATCAACTACCAGACGATGCTACTGTTCATAAATGACAGACATCAACTACCAGAAGATACCACTGTTCATAAATGACAGACATCAACTACCAGAAGATGCCACTGTTCATACATGACAGACATCAACTAACAGAAGATGCCACTGTTCATAAATGACAAACATCAACTAACAGACGATGCCACTGTTCATAAATGACAGACATCAACTACCAGACGATGCTACTGTTCATAGATTACAGACATAAACTACAGAAAATGCTTCAGTTTTACATGTTCATAGATGACAGACATCAACTACCAAACGATGCTACTGTTTATAAATGACAGACATCAACTACCAGAAGATGCTTCAGTTTTACATGTTCATAGATGACAGACATCAACTACCAGACGATGCTTCTGTTCATAGATGACAGATATCAACTACCAGAAGATGCTACAGTTTTACATGTTCATAGATGACAGACATCAACTACCAGACGAGGTTACTGTTTTATATGTTCATAGATGACAGACATCAACTACCAGACGATGCTACTGTTCATTGATAACAGATATCAACTACTAGACGATGCTAGTGTTTTACATGTTCATAGATGGCAGACATTAACTTCCAGACGATGCTAGTGTTTTACATGTTCATAGATAAATACATACAGTTCCACAAGATGCTTCAGTTATACATGTTCATAGATGACAGACATCAACTACCAGAAGATGCTTCTGTTTAACATGTTCATAGATGACAGACATAAACTACAGAAGATGCTTCAGTTTTACATGTTCATAGATGACAGACATCAACTACCAGACGATGCTACTGTTCATAAATGACAGACATCAACTACCAGAAGATGCGATAGTTTTACATTTTCATAAATGACAGACATCAACTACCAGACGATGCTACTGTTCATAGATGACAGACATAAACTACAGAAGATGCTTCAGTTTTACATGTTCATAGATGACAGACATAAACTACAGAAGATGCTTCAGTTTTTCATGTTCATTGATGACAGACATAAACTACAGGAGATGCTACTGTTTTACATGTTCATAGATGACAGACATAAACTACAGAAGATGCTACTGTTTTACATGTTCATAGATAAATACATACACTTCCACAAGATGCTTCAGTTTTACATGTTCATTGATGGAAGACGATGCTACTGTTTTACATGTTCATTGATGACAGACATCAACTACCAGAAGATGCTACTGTTTTAGATGTTCATTGATGACAGACATTGACTACCAGATGTTGCTAGAGTTATACATGTTCATTGATGACAGACATCAACTACCAGACGATGCTACTGTTTTTCATGTTCATAGATGACAGACATCGACTACCAGACGATGCTACTGTTTTACATGTTCATAGTTGACGTACATCAACTACCAGACGATGCTACTGATTTTCATGTTCATAGATGACAGACATCAACTACCAGACGATGCTTCTGTTCATAGATGACAGACATCATATACCAGACGATGATACTGTTTTACATGTTCATAGTTGACGTACATGAACTACCAGAGGATGTTATCCATTTAAATGCTCACAGTCTACGCGCTACCGCAATACTATAGGCCAGCTAATGTTCAAATAATGCGCTGAAGGAAATCTATACTGACCGGCAATATCCAGAAGCAGTGGAAAATCGATGGAATCATATGAAATATAAATAGACGGACGATAAATGGAACAAAATTTGGAATAGGAGAAATGTTTGCAAGCATGTATCCTAGTATAGGGCGCCTTCTTCTGTATGTTTCACACGAAGCTGTTTATTTTAATATTGTGGCTAATCAAACACTTATAAATGAAAAAAGTATTTAAACAAGAGAAACTGTATTTTCCTATTTCTATATTTTAGAACGGCGTCTGCATCGTATTAACATAAATCTGGCGGGAATACGCGCGTGACTGATTGATCTTAATACGTACGCTATCACTGGCTCACTCTGACGTGGGTGGGCGGAGCTGAAATAATCATTAAACCATTTTCATCTCTCGTTTATTGAGTCTATCTGCAATGCTTGAGTCTGATACAGCGCTGATACCGGAGGAACAAATTATGTCTTTACACACACAATATATGAAACATTGCCGTCAATGTGTCAGTTTCACACACGCATATCATAATATATAATACAGTAGAGAGATATAGTATAAAATATATATAATACATACATATATATTTTAAAATCATAAATATCACTTAATTTACCTTCTCTCTTTAAATTAAGAAACGAATAACTGCCGTTGATAATAGGATATCATATAGTGCATGGTATATGAACAACGAATAACTTTAATTCCTATAAAAACAATAACAATAATTATATTAATAATAATAATGATTATAATGATAATAATGATTATAATAAAAAAATATATAATAAAATGATAATAATAATAATAATTAATAATAATAATAATAATAGTAGTAATAATAATGATGATAATAATTATAATAATAATAATAACAATAATAATAATAATAATAAAATAATAGTAATAATAATAATAATAATGATCATTACAAAAAACAAACTTTTAATTTACATGCTTTATTATAAATTAATTCGTGCCGAGCTGTTATTCAATTTAATCAGCAGGGATTTCATTGTATTTACATCAATAATAAATACATGTTTACTTTCATTACCGTATATGACTGTATCCGTATGGCCAGTTACACATCAGGCCATATTCTGCGTGTTCACTTCATACACATATTCTAGTCCATATGCCAAGTTACATATCGGACCATATACTGCTTGTTTACTTAATACAAAGGTCCATATGGCCAATTACATATCGGGCGATAAACAGCGTGTCTACTTCATACACATACAGTTGCACATATGTCCAGTTACATATCGGACGATATACTGCGTGTTTACTTCAAACACATACACTAGACCATATGTCCAGTTACATATCGTGTGGTATACAGAGTGTTTACTTCATACACATATAGTTGTACATATGTCCAGTTACATGTCAGGCGATATACTGCGTGTTTACTTCAAACACATATAGTTATACATATGTTCAGTTACATGTCGGGCTATATACTGCGTGTTTATTTCATACACATATAGTCGTACATATGTTCAGTTACATATCGTGCGGTATACTGCGTGTTTACTTCATACACATATAGCTGTATATATATATCCATATACATATCGGGCTACATACTGCGTGTCTACTTCATACACAAATAGTTGTACATATGTCCAGTTACATATCGGGCGATATACTGCGTGTCTTCTTCATACGCATATACTGTATCCATATGTCTAGTTACATATCGGGTGATATAATGCTGACTACTGCATACACTTATACATGTACACATGTCCAGTTACATATCGGGCGATATACTGCGTGTCTTCTTCATACGCATATACTGTATCCGTATGTCCAGTTACGTATCGGGCGATGTACTGCGTGTTTACTTCATACACTTATACAATCATGTACATTTGTCCAGTAACATATCGAGCGATATACTGCGTGTCTACTTTATACACATATAGTTGTACATATGTCCAGTTAAATATCGGGCGGTATACAGCGTGTCTAATTCATACACATATAGTTGTACATATGTCCAGTTACATATCGGGCAATATACTGCGAATCTACTTTATACACATATAGTCGTACATATGTCCAGTTACATATCGGGCAATATACTGCGAATCTACTTTATACACATATAGTTGTACAAATGTCAAGTTACATATCGGGCGATATACTGCGAATCTACTTTATACACATATAGTTGTACATATGTCCAGTTACATATCGGGCAATATACTGCGAATCTACTTTATACACATATAGTTGTACAAATGTCAAGTTACATATCGGGCGATATACTGCGAATCTACTTCATACACATATAGTTGTACAAATGTCAAGTTACATATCGGGCGATATACTGCGAATCTACTTTATACACATATAGTTGTATATATGTCCAGTTACATATCGGGCAATATACTGCGAATCTACTTTATACACATATAGTTGTACAAATGTCAAGTTATATATCGGGCGATATATTGCGTGTCTACTTTATACAAATATACTTGTATATATGTCCAGTTACATATCGGGCGATATACTGCGTTTCTACTTCATACACTTATACATGTACATATACCCATCAAAATATTGGGCGACATACTGCGTGTCTACTTCATACACTTATACATGTACATATGTCCAGTTAAATATCGGGCGACATTCTGCGTGTCTACTTTATACACTTATACATGTACACATGTCCAGTTAAATAGTGGGCAATTACTGCGTGTCTACTTCATACACATATAGTCGTACAAATGTCCAGTTACATATCGGGCGATTACTGCATGTTTACTTCATACACATATAGTTGTATATATGTCCAGTTACATATCGGGCGATATACTGGGTGTCTACTTTATACACATATACTTGTACATATGCCCAGTTTCATATCGGGCGATATACTGCATGTCTACTTCATACACTTATAAATATACATATATCCAGTTACAATACGGGCGATGTACTCGTGCTTACTTTATACACATATACTTGTACATATGACCAGTTATATATCGGGCGATATACTGCGTGTCTTCTTTATTACTATATAATTGTCCATACGCATATAATTGTCCATGTGTCCATTTGTTACACGGACGATATACATCTGCTACCCAGGGTACTACTCTCACAATTATTACAACCGTTACCAGTGGTACTACTCTCACAATTATTACAGCTGCTACCCTTGGTACTACTCTAACAATTATTACAGCCGTTACCAATGGTACTACTCTCACAATCATAACAGCCGTTACCCCTGGTACGACTGTCACAATTATAACAGCTGCAACCTATGATTCTACTCTCACAATTATTACAGCCGTTACCCATGATACTCCTCTCACAATTATTACAGCTGTTACCCTTGGTACTACTCTCACAATTATTACAACCGTTACCAGTGGTACTACTCTCACAATTATTACAGCTGCTACCCTTGGTACTACTCTCACAATTATTACAGCCGCTACCTATGGTACGACTGTCACAATTATTACAGCCGCTACCCATGGTACTACTCTCACAATCATAACAGCCATTACCCATGGTACGACTGTCACAATTATTACAGCCGATTCCCGTGGTACTACTCTCACAATTATTATAGCTGCTATCAACCACGACCTATAATTCTACGACAGTTATTAATGTTTTTACAATCACTAATACTACAGCTGATACCATTGTTACTACTGTTGCGAATATTACATCTACTACTAATATTACTACTGTTACTAATACTACATTTGATACCAATGTTACTACTGTCACTCATACCACAGTTGCTACCTATGTTACTACTTTTATTAATATTACAGCTGCTACCAGTGTTACTACTGTCACTAATACTACATCTGCTACCTATGTTTCTACTGTTACTAATATTACAGCAACTACCAATGTTACTATTATCACTTATACTCCAGCTGCTACCAATGTTACTATTGTTACTAATATTAAACCTGCTACCTATGTTACTACTGTTACTAATATTACAGCTACTACCAATATTACTACTGCTAGTAATACTACATCTACAACCTATGTTTCTACTGTTACTAATATTACAGCTACTATAAATGTTACTATTATCACTAATACTACAGCTGCTACAAATATTACTATAATCACTAATATTACAGCTTCGACCAATGTTACTACTGTCACTAATACTACAGCTGCTGCCAATGTTACTGCTGTTACTAATACTACAGCTGCTGCCAATGTTACTGCTATTACTAATACTACAGCTACTACCACTGTTACTATTGTTACTAACATTAGAGCTACTACCAATGTTACTATTATCACCAGTATTATAGCTTCTACCAATGTTACTTCTGTCACTAATACTACAGCTACTATCAATGTTACTACTGTTACTAATATTACAGCTACTACAAATGTTACTATTATCACTAATATTACAGCTGCTACCAATGCTACTTTAATCACTAATATTATAGCTTCTATCAATGTTACTACTGTCACTAATAGTACAGCGGCTACCTTTATTACTAATACTACATCTGCTACCTATATTTATACGGTTACTAATACAACAGCAACTATCAATGTTACTATTATCACTAATACTACAGCTGCTACCAATGTTACTATTGTTACTAATACTACTTATGCTACCTATGTTACTACTGTTACTAATATTACAGCTACTACCAATATTACTACTGTTACTAATACTACAGTTGCTATCAATGTTACTATTATCACCAATATTATAGCTTCTACCAATGTTACTTCTGTCACTAATACTACAGCTACTATATATGTCACTACTGTTACTTATAATACATCTACTACCAATGTAACTATAATTACTTATATTACAGCTACTACCAATGTTACTTTAATCACTAATATTACAGCTTCTATCAATGTTACTACTGTTACTAATATTACATTTACTACCAATGTTACTATTATCACAAATATTACAGGTACTACCAATGTTACTTTAATCACTAATATTACAGCTTCTATCAGTGTTACTACTGTCACTAATACTACAGCGGCTACCAATGTTACTATTGTCAATAATTCTACATATGTTACCAATATTACTATTGTCACTAATACTACAGCTGATACCAATATTACTACTGTCACTTATACTACATTTGATACCAATATTACTAGTCACTAATACTACAGCTGATACCAATATTACTACTGTCACTAATACTACAGCTGATACCAATATTACTACTGTCACTAACACTACAACTGATACCATTATTACTACTGTCAATAATACTACAGCTGATACCAATACTACTACTGCCACTAATAATACATCTGATACCAGTGTTACTACTGTCACTAATACTACAGCTGCTACCTATGTTTCTACAGTCACTAATACTACAGCTGCTACCTATGTTATTACTGTCACTAATTATACAGCTGCTACCAATATTACTACTGTTACTAATATTACATCTACTACCGATGTTACTACTGTCACTAATGGGCTACAGCTGCTACAAATGGTACTACTGTCGCTTATATTACAGCTGATACCAATATTACTACTGTCATTAATATAACTGCTGATACCAATATTACCACTGCCATTAATATAACAGCTGCTGCAAATATTATTACTGTTGCTAATATTACAGCTACTACCACTGTTACTACTGTTACTAATGGGTTACAGCTGCTACAAATATTACTACTGCCACTAATATTATAGCTGATACCAATGTTACTACTGTCACTAATACTACAGTTCGTACCAATGTATCCACCATATCTAATACTACAGCTGCTACCTATGTTACTACTCTTTCTAATACTACAGCTGCTACCAATGTTACTACTGTTACCAATATTACAGCTACTACCAATGTTACTATTATCACTAATACTACAGCTGCTACCAATATTACTACTATCACTAATATTACAGCTGCTACCAATGTCACTACTGTCACTAATATTACAACTGCTCCAAATATTACTACTATCACTAATATTACAGCTGTTACCAATATTATTACTATCATTTATATTACATCTACTACCAATGTTACTTCTATCACTAGTACTACAGCTGCTACCAATGTTACAACTATCAATAATATTACCGCTTCTACCAATATTACTACTGTCACTTATATTACAGCTGCTTCCAATGTTACTTCTATCACTAATACTACAGCTGCTACCAATATTACTACTGTCACTAATATTACAGCTGCTACCTATGATACTACTTATACTACAGCTGATACCAATATTACTACTATCATTAATATTACAGCTGCTACCAATATTACTACTATCACTAATATTACAGCTGCTGCCAATGTTACGTCTATCACTAATACTACAGCTGATACCAATGTAACTACTCTCACTAATATTACAGCTGCTACCAATATTACTACTATCACTAATACTACAGTTGCTACCAATATTACTACTATCACTAATACTACAGCTGCTACCAATATTACTACTATCACTAATACTACAGCTGCTACCAATATTATTACTATCACTAATATTACAGCTGCTACCAATGCTACTCCTATCACTAATACTACAGCTGCTACCAATGTTACTATTGAAACTAATATTACAGCTGCTACCAATGTTACATCTATCACTAATACTACAGCTGATAACAATGTTACTACTCTCACTAATATTACAGCTGCTACCAATGTTATTTCTATCACTAATACTAAAGCTGATACCAATATTTCTTTTATCACTAATATTACAGCTGCTACCAATGTTACATCTATCACTAATATTACAGCTGCTACCAATATTACTACTATCACTAATATTACAGCTGCTACCAATGTTTCTCCTATCACTTATACTACAGCTGCTACCAATGTTACTATTGTAACTAATATTACAGTTGCTACAACTGCTTCTACTATCACTAATATAACAGCTGCTATCACTGCTACTACAATCATTTATACCTCACCAGTTGCCCATGTTATTACTTTCATTAATATTACAGTTTACCACCATAAAGGCACGTGAGTGTACATCAATTCAATACTTACATGACAACATGTGGTTGAACATTCAACACTGTAATAACTTATATAAGTCAGAGTTTAATATGTAATACAATGTAAAACATGTTTAGTATGATATTGCGAGGATCATAAAATAGGTAACTCTATCGATTCTCACACAGTGATAACGGGGGAAGAAAAACTAGGGTATAAAATATTAGTTGAGAAATATTAAGGCATTTAACATGTAGTTTATTAAGTATGGGGAAAAATCCGAGAACTTCAAATGTATGTTTACAATAAGTCAAGTATTTAATATTATACACATGTTACTTGCATAAGCATGATAGCAGCATTGATATAACATTATTCTTTGGGGGAACATCTTTATTCTAGCACAAAGTGTTTAATCTGCTGCGCTATTACGTCGACATGCGAGTCCACCGACCTAAAATTTGATTTTTCCAATTAAATGGCCAATTGGTGGCCATAATCACCTTTCACCTTTTTCACCAAAATCAACCTTATCAATATAGCTTGTGACCTCTGCTTTTGATTTGTTTAAAACTTGTATCTATTTTTACTTTTTAAAATGACCAACGAAATGATGTTGAAAGTAAGATAATTGATTTCACAACGTTTTACAGGTCTTCAAGTCGTGTTATAGGAACATTGTTTACTTTTTACCGATAATGAAAAATACTATTGACCAAATAACAAAGCTAAACAGATTCTATACAATTAATGAAGAGTCAAATATTTTTGCATGTATCTCGACCCGAGATATGGATTTACAATACATAACCACGTGACCCATACAGTGTTAAACTTTACTATAGATCACCGTTCTCTGGCATTGTTTCGTGTTATGTAAGGCCCTCACAGTGGGGAGGGTCCCTGTTCCCTGGATATCTTAAAGTAATGGACATTGTTCCGCTGATCCCCAAAAGTATTTGCCATAGTTTCCCAAAAATATTCCCCCAAATCTCTGAAATTAGACCTTTGATCCCTTGATCCCTGAAAGTAATGGCCAGTGTTCCCAAGAGTCCTAAAACTAATTAGCCATGTTCCCCAGATCTCCAAAAACTCCTGGGGTGACCTCAATTTTCTTAGGACACTGATCAATATGTATCATTGATCATATCAGATGACATACTATCATAATACGGTAAAGTTTAAGTCTTTATGCGAAATATCTACATCGCTGTGAGCAAGAGACAACTTACTTATTTAAAATCAAATTAAGACAGACAGACAGACAGACAGACAGACAGACAGACAGACAGACAGACAGACAGACAGACAGACAGACAGACAGACAGACAGACAGACAGACAGACAGACAGACAGACAGACAGACAGACAGACAGACAGACAGACAGACAGACAGACAGACAGACAGACAGACAGACAGACAGACACTAACACAATTGTTACAGAATATTTAAATACCTATTATTCGTTCATCTGCGATCTCGTCCATTTTTCTAAGCGCAAATTTAAGGGAGGATTATACATGATTAAAAACCACATTTTTATAAACAAATATCAGTCATAATCCATATTACTTATCATACTACGTTATTGTTTGCCTTATACATAGTTTGTGCATGCTTTTATTTTCAATTGTTATGAGCAGTGTAGAAAAACACAGGTAACTTGAAGGTGCGAATTGGAAAGTTTGGAACATGATATTGTTTGCATAGGTGCTAAATTAAAAGGCTTGAAAAGTGAGAGTCAACCATTTCAACATAGCTTACATACGCACGATTACTCCGCGCACATACCCACTCATGCTACCGTAGTGTAAAAATACCTTAGAACTAAATGCGAAACGTCACAGCTTTAGAGATTTCGTCATCTGTAACGTTTCGCATTCACATTGTTTTTCATGCTACTCCTATTGACCAACTTTTAATGAATATAAAATAACCAGTTGTGGGTAAACAAATAACCAATATTTAAAGAGTTAGACATTTATTTTATAAAGAAAGAAACAATTTGTTTATGAATGACACTTTCGTGAATTCTCATGGCCCTCGATGCATTTATAATGACCGCATACTACCTCTCTTAAACGTAAATAAATCGTGTTTTAAATCTAAATTTACTGATCACTAATTCTAATATGCAAATCAGCTGGTCTGCTGACGGAAAATTTATTGTAAATCTTCCGATTCAATCATATATACTCGGCCAACTCCGTCACTATTCAGTTTTAGAACGGTCGCTAGATGTGTGCAAACATAAATGCATAATTATATAGACAACGTTTTGTTCTTTTTGTTGGAACCTAAAAAAAATATATTACAAGCTAGGGATATTAACAAAAAATATAAATATTTGTTACGGGATTCTAACTGGGATCAACCAAGCGACAATCCGCAGATACAACCCCTATGATGTGTAGGAATATATGAAGATCGACGGTTTAAATCTATGTTAAAACTTAACCGCTTGCCCGGATTTAATCGATGATGCCCGGAAACTTCCAGACGCTCTAAATCATTTACGTTATTCCACGGGTCAGATCTAATTCAAATATCGGCGAAAAAAGCGAGTTTAAATTCATGATTTTTTACGATAAACAACGGTATGTTGCACCAGACATGAGCCAGATAGTCACAATTTATACTAAATATTACAATTATGCCAGTTTTTTATTGACTTGAAAGTACATACATAACATACATACTGGTTATGCAGCTTTGATTTTCACTGGATAAAATGATATCTGATGTCTAAACCAACGAGCAAGTCCGCCAGAAAGCAAGTAAGAAACATTGAAAATATACAGTTGTGCTGATATTATCCGTGGCATATTTTTGAAACACTGTGTTAAAATTACGCTTTACATTGCCATATGATTCATAACCTTCTTTTATTTATATTTTAATATAATTAATATTAATTTTTATTATTAAGTTTAATTATTTCGATGAGTTAAATAATGGATTTTCAAACTCGTATTGCAACACCATTCATATATCTATTTTTTGCCACATATAAATCAATATAAATTATCTGAGGCAAAAATAGATATATGAATAGTGTTGCAATACGAGTTTGAAAATCCATTATTTAACTCATCGAAATAATAAAACTTAACTCATGATGATTATTCTAACATGCAAATGTATTTCTGTCCAATTCATTAAACAAACAGATAAAACTCCATGGTTATATTTTCTCAATCTTAATTTGAATTATTGGACAGAACGATTTAGTTATCTGAACTTGAATATTTTATAACATCATTACGGGTGTCAAATTAATGACCACGATCCATGGAGGTGGCTCGTACATTATGTTTAGATAGGTCACCTGTTTGGACTGACCTGGTGCGAGTCGTTAGCCTTTGATATAAAGCAGTATGCATTCTATGTGGCTCTGTTAGAAGCCATATATTACGGCCTGTTATAGTAGCCGCAAAACTCCACCCATGTTATATTGGTGGCCAATAATTAAAGATGCCTGCTGCGATTCATTATTAAAGGGTATCACATGCCCAAATAATTCAAGTTTTGATGGTGGTCGTCTTATCTTAGATTGTGTTGGTTTTTTGGGGTTTTTTTATTGATTAATGAAAATTTGAGGATATGCGAAAAAAGAACTAGAATGTTAGCGCGGCTTCATGATGATTTTGATTTTTTTCCTATCGGTAGATGAACCTATCATCTACCGTACCCATGAGTTGTTATCAGCCCCTGACAATACCTCTCTTTGAAACTGATATGCAAATGGTGATGTTACATGTAATGAAATATCCAGCAGTGTAGATATTAATTGTTTAAATAAAACGAAAATATGGGTGCATGCACTAAAGACATATCCTTGCACATGTATTCGAGTATTTTACATTATTTACGAATTAAATATTTAATTTTAACGTTATTCTTTTACTGGTTTTGGAGTTTTTGTTTAGGAAATGTAAGACTTTTCAATATACTGTTTTTCAAATAATTTATGATTGAAACGAATGGATATAATTTTCTAAAATTATTTTGTTGATATAGACTTAAGGAAAAATGAAAAAAAAATAACCTTAAATCGTGTAAACAATTTTTGCTCGAATATTTAGCGTCATTTTTAAGCCATCGAGGGCAAACAGACGATCCATTCTCTCCTGGGAAACTTCACGGTTATAACAAAACTTAACTATTAAATTTTCTTGCAAACGCAAATAAGAAATGTCTTAAAATAAATCAGATTCGCTGTGAGCTGACTAACGGTGTTTGCTCAAGATAGTTTTGAAATTCAAAATAAAAATGACGATTGAATATTTACCCATGTTTTATTTAAAAATCAGTTACTTTTCCAAGATGGAATTGTCTTCTCATTCATTCTTTTGTCAGTAAATAGAAATACGTATTTATCATTTAAATGAAAAGTGTCAACTTAAATATACACATGGCTTGATTTAACAATCAAAATTACTCTAATATCCACATGCAATGGGCACGTAATTCGTTTTTAGCATGTTTTAAAGAAAAGTACACTTCATTGCGACCGGTGTCAATTTGCAACGGTGTAACTCATTCATTTTGGCTTCAGTAAGATTAAGTTCTTTTATGATTTCATAATTTTGAATTCGATTTGCATGATATTTTAATGAAAAAAACTGTAATGACTTATTATTGTTTGATACCATTAGCTGTTAAAATATAACTTTCGTTTGATACCACTAGCTGTTGAAATATATATTTCGTTTGATACCACTAGCTGTTGCAATATAACTTTCGTTTGATACCACTAGCTGTTGAAATATAACTTTCGTTTGATACCACTAGCTGTTGCAATATAACTTTCGTTTGATACCACTAGCTGTTGAAATATAACTTTCGTTTCATACCACTAGCTGTTAAAATATAACTTTCGTTTGATACCACTAATTGTTAAATTATAACTTTCATATAGACGAAATTATTATATTTTACAGTTTGTTGGTAGTAACTGACGTCATAAAATATAAAAAACAAAACAAAGAGGTACTGACCGACCTAGACAAACCATTTAGGCCTCTTGTTTAGATAATTAATACTTTTTATTTTTCCGCAATTAATAATTATTGTCTTTTGGACAAAATATAAAATATCGTGCGATTTTTCTTTCCAATCAAAAATATGTATACACGTATATTTTGGCAAATTAATTTTTATTGGTCTCTCAATCAAATACATAAATGATAATTGTCAGCCGTGATGTATTTATAAAGTGTTTGTGTTGGTTGTTTTTATACGTATTCAATCAAACCACTAAAACTTATAGCACCGGTCGGTAATGACCTTTAGATGTGACAGGAGAAGACAAGGCAACAAAATTGACACTACCTCTTTGTAAAATTTGTATCTTTTCTTTAATTTTATATATAAATTAAATGAGATTTTGTTGTTATTGTTGTTGTTGTTGTTGTTGTTGTTGTTGTCGTTGTCGTTGTCGTTGTCGCTGTTGCTGTAGCTGTTGCTGTTGTTGCTGTTGTTGTTGTTATATGTGTTGTTGTTGTCGTCGTCGCTGCTACTGTTGTTGTTGTTGTTATATTTGTTGTCGTTATTGTTGTTGACGTCGTCGTCGCTGCTACTTTATTGTTGTTGTCGTTGTTGTTGTTTTTGTAGTTGCTGTTGCTGCTGCTGTTGCTGTTTGCTGATTTTGTTGTTGTTGTTGTTGCTGCTGCTGCTGCTGCTGCTCCTGCTGTATAGAGAATCTTAGTCCTCTTGTCACTAGCCGATTCCCGTTAATGAATTTTTCAGTGTTGTGGGATTTTTGTATTAGGAGTGCAATGAAAAATGGACTTGTTTGATATTGCTAGATTTCAGCCAACAACAATCAGCGGCATGGGATGTATAGTGTTTAATAGAGCATGTCGAAACTGACATGAGGAAGAAATATAATAGCATGTCATCTGTGGATGCCATTCGTCCAGCCCAGCGGTAGCTCGGTGTTTAAATCTGCCAAAGGCCAGTGAAGGCCAAGTTGTGCAGTATATTTTAAGATTGTCAGGCACATAATCAAAGAAAATTGCCGATCCGGTTACACGGGTATTGTTATTGAAAACAGCAAGAGTAATGAACACTTCATACGATACCAAAGTAAATGTTGTGTGTTTAAAAAGGGTGAACATCTCATACCGTGTTTGCATAGTATTATTTTCACAGCGTGTTTTTGGAGATAAATTATTTTGATAAGTAAAATTGTTTTAAATCTATTTAATTATGTGAAAAATGTTTGATTTATATAAGGGGAAAGACTCAATGAGTGTTATATTAAAGTTTATATATATATTGGGTATAATAAGCTCTTTCTCAGATCATTTTTTAATATGTAAAAAAATTCTTACGTGAAAAAAGGCATCAATCGAAAGAAAAAACACATATGACATTTCTTTTTTTTTTCAGTATACATTCAACTGTATATTATTGAGATAGCTGGTATTGTTGACGCAATGCAGTTCAAATTGTCTTTTTTCTGTTTTATGATGTGGTCAGGGAAGCGCGAGGTTGTGCAGGTTAAGGCTACTAAATTTTGCTACAGACCGTTCCAAAGTGGTGATCTATGTTGGCACTCTTTCTGTGTATATTATATTGTGTATATTGTATTGTGTATATTGCATTGTGTATATTGTGTTGTGTATATCGTATTGTGTATACAATATAATGTATATTGTATTGCGTTTATTGTATTGTGTATATTGTATATTGTATATTATGTTTTGTTTATTATGTTGTTTATATTGTTTTATGTATGTTGTATCGTGTATATTATGCTTTGTATATTTTGTTGTGTATATTGTATCGTGTATATTGTATTGTTTATATTATGTTGTGTATATTATGTTGTTTATATTATGTTGTGTATATTATGTTGTGTATATTATGTTGTGTTTATTGTAGTGTTTATATAATGTTGTTTATATTATGTTGTGTATATTATGTTGTGGATATTGTATTGTGTATATTGTATTGTTTATATTATGTTGTGTATATTATGTTGTTTATATTATGTTGTGTATATTATGTTGTGTATATTGTATTGTGTGTATTGTATTGTTTATATTATGTTGTGTATATTGTATTGTCAATTTTATTATGTATATTATGAATATAATGCATGATTTGTATATTTTGCTGTTTTTCGAGGCTGTGACTTTTACATTATACTCTTCCTGTTGATCATATATTTTCTCATTTTTGTATTAAAATATTTATACGAAAAAGCCTTAAAAATATGAATATCATTCCTACAAACTATATGTGGAAATGTTGTCAAAGCATACCGTATTGAACTATTTTAACTCATTACTAAAATACCATTCCTTCTATATAACATGACCAATTAATCTAGTTTTGGTCATTTGCTTTGTGTTCTCCCATCCTTCTAATTTCTTGTATTTTGGAAGAAGCGATGTAAACAATATAGGAATGTTTTAGAGCAGCCTGAACCGTTTCCAGACAAAATCGGATACCGAACGTTTCATTGCTGTACACGTATCAGCTGTTGGAGCTTATTACCGGTTCGTGCTATGATATGGAGTTGCAAGAAATGAGCACTATTATTTTCGTAAATAACTCTATTTATACCAATTAACACTCAAACTCGTGCTCCTGAGTGCTGCATCACTACTATTCTTCGTCGATTACGAGTTTAATTCTTTGACACGCCCCTGCTGCGGACCACCCATAAGATGAAGAAAACATGTCTTCCGACGCAATCACCGAAGCTTATTACATCAGCAGGGAGCAGAAGAGGGGGAAATTGAAAGAATTACCACAAATATCAGAGTAAATCAGTAGACATCGACGATTGAATTAATTGATCTTTCCACTTCGTGTTATCTTTAAACAGTTCAGGATAGCTATCATTGGCAAATCTGTGAACATTGATTTATAAATAGAAGGTTAAAAGTTGATGGTGTTGATGTATATTTCACATTGACCTCTGACCCGCAGGTATCTCCGCCGATGATTGAGTTAGAACCGATATTTTACGACAGTAGATGATTTGCGGTGATGTGCTCGTGCTGGCAATGAAATCGACAATCATGCAGCTTTCAAAATGCTATTATGAGTCCATAAATCAGACAAGAATCATCAAAGCAGCGATTGGTGCATTTTGGAAAGTTTAGTGGCGTACCATGCTGTCAAACAAAATCTGTTTATACCATTTTTGCTAGAATTACTATTACTTAGCGAATAAAGCATGTCAAACGTTGCAATATTCAATAGTTTTACATTTGCATTCTACCTTCGTACATTTCTATTGTATATTATTGCATTTTTATTCTATTATTGCTTATTTGTATTTAATTATTCTCGATTTATAGTGTATAATTGTTTCATTTCTATTCTATATTTACTAATTTGTAAAGTGATTTGTAATGCATATTTTGCATTCCTATGTTATGTTTATATATTTATATTTAATACCTAATTTTTATATTAACTTATTTGTATTTCAGATTTATCCACCGCTTTGCATTCTGGGATTTTCGTGGTGTCTTTGTCACAATGAATTTCATTGGTTAGTTAAAGCCAATAATGGCAGCTACCACGAAATGTATAGAACACATTGAACGTGTGATTATACAATGTACTATTGTACAAATAGACACATCGTAGCATATGATTAATACATCATACAATTGGACCATTTAACATTTCGTAACGAAGCAAACAATCATTACCCAGAATGCAACTATTTAATTTAAATGGAAATACGCTTGAATTATAGAAAACTAAAATAGAAATATAGGTTGATATACAATATTAAATTGCAGTACTTAATACAACTGATACATGAAGTAAATTCACATCACTTTTGTAAGAGATACTATATAAATACAAAAGAGAAATAAAACTTACGAAAATTATGAAATATAAATCAGCAAATGTGTAGAATGAAAATGAAACATTACATAACATGAATGTATAAAGATTTATTAAAATTAATTGCCTGGTATTGCATTGTTTGATATGCCATGAAAAGAGTGCAAATTTTTGAAGGAGGAGTTAGTCTGGTGGAGACCCTGGATACGTCTCCTATGTTCGTTTCGTCGTAGGCTTTATAATTATAAACTATAATTATCTTGCTGTTCTGGCGTCTGAATAAAACTGTGCAATGCATCATTTGTCTCTTATTTTCTGTTTTACATTACGTTTAAGAATACTGTCGAACTTTTATAGATGTGACGACGGAGGAAGAGCGAGACTGGATGTACCGGTAAAATACGGTGATCCATGTTGTCATTTCTTCTGCTGGACTTTTATAGATGTGACGACGGAGGAAGGGTGAGGCTGGATGTACCTGTAAAATACGGAGATCCATGTTGTCATTTCTTCTGTCGGACTTTTATAGATGTGACGACGGGGGAAGGGCAAGGCTGGATGTACCTGTAAAATACGGTGATCCATGTTGTCATTTCTTCTGTCGGATTTTTATAGATGTGACGACGCATGAAGAGCGAGGCTTGATGTACCTGTAAAATACGGTGATCCATGTTGTCATTACTTCTGTAGGACTTTTATAGATGTGACGACGGAGGAAGGGCGAGGCTTGATGTACCTGTAAAATACGTTGACCCATGTTATCATTTCTTCTGTCGGACTTTTATAGATGTGACGAATGAGGAAGAGCGAGGCTGGATGTACCTGTAAATTACGGTGATCCATGTTGTCATTTCTTCTGTCGGACTTTTATAGATGTGACGATGGAGGAAGGGCGAGGCTGGATGTACCTGTAAAATGCAGTGATCCATGTTGTCATTTCTTCTGTCGGACTTTTATAGATGTGACGACGGAGGAAGGGCGAGGCTGGATGTACCTGTAAAATGCAGTGATCCATGTTATAATTTCTTCTGTCGGACTTTTATAGATGTGATCACGGAGGAAGGGCGAGGCTGGATGTACCGGTAAAATACGGTGATCCATGTTATCATTTCTTCTGTCGGACTTTTATAGATGTGACGACGAAGGAACAGCGAGACTGGATATACCTGTAAATGACGGTGATCCATGTTATCATTTCTTCTGTCGGACTTTTATAGATGTGACGACGGAGGAAGAGCGAGGCTTGATGTACCTGAAAATTACGTTGACCCATGTTGTCCTTTCTTCTGTCGGACTTTTATAGATGTGACGACGCAGGAATGGCGAGGCTGGATGAACCTGTAAATGACGGTGATCCATGTTGTCATTTCTTCTGTCGTACCTTTATAAATGTGACGACGGAGGAACAGCAAGGCTGGATGTACTTGTAAATTACGTTGACCCATGTTGTCATTTCTTCTGTCGGACTTTTATAGATGTGACGACGGAGGAAGGGCGAGGCTGGATGTACCTGTAAATGACGGTGATCCATGTTGTCATTTCTTCTGTCGGACTTTTATAGATGTGACGACGGAGAAACAGCGAGGCTGGATGTACCTGTAAATTACGGTGATCCATGTTGTCATTTCTTCTGTCGGAATTTTATAGATGTGACGACGGAGGAAGAGCGAGGCTGGATGTACCTGTAAATTACGGTGATCCATGTTGTCATTTCTTCTGTCGGACTTTTATAGATGTGACGACGAAGGAACAGCGAGGCTGGATATACTTGTCATTACTTCTGTCGGACATTTATAGATGTGACGACGAAGGAACAGCGAGGCTGGATATACTTGTCATTTCTTCTGTCGGACTTTTATAGATGTGACGACGGAGGAAGGGCGAGGCTTGATGTACCTGTAAAATACGTTGACCCATGTTGTCATTTCTTCTGTCGGACTTTTATAGATGTGGCGACGGAGGAACAGCGAGGCTGGATGTACTGGAAAAATACGGTGATCCATGTTGTCATTTCTTCTGTCGGACTTTAATAGATATGACGACGACGGAAGGGCAAGGCTGGATGTACCTGTAAATTACGGTGATCCATGTTGTCATTACATCTGTCGGACTTTTATAGATGTGACGACGGAGGAACAGCGAGGCTGGATGTACCTGTAAATGACGGTGATCCATGTTGTCATTTCTTCTGTCGGACTTTTATAGATGTGACGACGGAGGAAGGGCAAGGCTGGATTAACCTGTAAATGACGGTGATCCATGTTGTCATTACTTCTGTCGGACTTTTATAGATGTGGTGACGGAGGAACAGCGAGGCTGGATGTACCGGTTAAATGGAGTGATCCATGTTGTCATTACTTCTGTTGGACTTTTATAGATGTGACGACGCAGGAAGAGCGAAGCTGGATGTACCTGTAAAATGTTGTCATTTCTTCTTGTATGCATGTATATTGCCTACTTATTGTAATGCTCTATTTAATGCATGTGGTTTTTGTAGATCTGTCCATTGAATTATACGTCTCCTATGCGTTATATCTTTGTTGACGTGACAAAATAGTAAGTTATTTTCAGTAAAGCAAAAGTGAAATGAAAATTTATATTATCTAGTACATTTCGCGACAGTAAAATCCCCAGATAGTATTACATATGTCATTTGATAACCGGTTTTTTAATTAATTTTCTTTTGAGAACAAATGGTTAAACTATCCCGTTACTAAAACAATTCGCTATTACTTTCCAGCTTTCTTTTTTTTTTTCAATCTAAACAAATCTGAGACGTTCATACAAGATGCGTTTTGATCATATAAAACATCCTTTTATCTACATGTCTACTAGAAATTAAGTAACGCATTTAAAATAATTTTAAATCTTAAGTGGACAATTAAAGACTCGTGATTTACTCAGCATCATGTCTGGCCAAAGTAGACGCTAAAGCCGGTAGTCAAACAGGCGAGACTGGAAGAATGTATTCTATGTTATAGTTGTACAGTCGCTAAGGAGGACGCTTCAATTTATCTGGTTAGGTCAATTGAGAGCCATTTTTAGAGTGTCATCGTTATGCTATACCTTCATTTAGAGACAGTTTTATGATCCTTAAAATAAAATAACACTATATCTAAAATACTCTATAGTGATGTGATAATTTGCTGAACATAGCTCTTTATGCTTTTGACCTGTTACGTGTATATATTGCCCTCTTCTGTGTGGTAAACAAAATGTCATGGATGCAAACCTGACTTCTGTTTTCAGGGTGAGTAAACGTGGGGTGTACGTGTCTCATGAACATGTGGATACTACGTGGGATCGCATCATTGTCCTTAAACGTTCAATTCTATTTTTTTTTATTTTTGTATCCCTTTTTTTTTAACATCGAAGTAAAGCAACACATATTGAAATCGTGCTGGATTAAGTTTATTATTCAGGATTGAATGCAGCATGTTTAAGCATAGTTTGTATTTCATATTTCGAGACATATTTGTTGTGTTTGTCATGTATATTTTGATTATTCTATGAATAGTTTGTACTGTTACTGTTATAGCCACTGTGTCCTATGTTACCAGTGCGTGTGCATGATATTCGAGGTTGCATACATTGTGTTGAAATAAACCGCTCCATATATCGTGAAAACCTACCGAGGGTGACAGTACAGTAATAATAATACAGACCTATACGATTATATAATTTACATTTATTTTCGTCAGTCCACCTGTTGTTGATGCATATTTGGAACCGGTGTGCATGTACCCTTCTGCAATTTTCCCCGTGTTTCTTTTTTTAAATTGATTTAAGGATATTAAAGATATGCCCAGATTCACGCTTTGTTATGCTTAACAAATGCACTGACCCCTTTTATACTGTTGACGTTTGATATCAAATATCTTTACTAAATTGAACCATATGTGTTTTTACATTATGCTATATTTTAAACTTTACAAATAACCCGCTTGTTATTTTTGCAATGTAACGTCGCTTTCATGTCATTGATAACAAATGGCTTTAGGTGCAATTTTTAAAAATGGGTTTAAAACAGGGAGACAGATAATAATTCATGTGCTGTTGGTGTGCTACAATCATTAATTATCGGGTATGTATGCTTTAAGTGCATCTTTATAGTAAAAAAAAAGGATTCTCAAAGTTTTACTATTTAAATGCACGGTATATATGTACGGTATATATGTACGGTATGTATGTACGGTATATATGTACGGTATATATGTACGGTATGTATGTACGGTATATATGTACGGTATATATGTACGGTATGTATGTACTGTATGTATAGATATATATTTATTACATGTGTTACTATGTATAGTAACAAAATAAGCTTGTTTTTTTTGCATGTTAGTTTTAGCCTACCGGACATATTAAATGTCACGTGTCACGACATGGCCAAAAATCCATATGCGAGGGCCAAAAATCCATATTTGAGGGCCAAAAATCCATATGTGAGAGCCAAAAATCCATATTAATTTCAGTCTGTGCTATAGTGTTTTAGTTTAAATTCTTCGCGAATTATTAATGGAATATATGCCAAACCCGTCTATTCGCGCACTCACACGCGCTTTCAACGACGACAACCATTAGCAACAGTTAAAATTGCAGGAGTCATCGCCTCTCTGTCTTACACAACCGATAGCACAGAATAGAAATAATGTTTGTGCAAACGAAGTGCCCGCTGGAACTGTGCAATTTGTAAAAGACATCTAGAGAATTATATAGAGTCTATATTTATAAGTCTTTGAAGAAATGAAGAATAAAAAAAAAAAATGCAAAACAAAACACGACGTTAAAAAGTTTTTGTGTAACTGGCTCGGAGAAGTTACACCAAATACCGCTAGAAGAACTAAATATGCATTTAGCCTGTTGTTTTTTTCCCATCGCAATTCACACCTTTGTGCAAGTATAGTTAGTTTTAATCTTTGAATAACCCCCGCTTTCTAAACTAAAGGACATCGCGACCGGGTCGCCATGACGCGCATAAACAAAAGAGCGATAACTCAAAGGGAAGTAACTGTACGCTATCTGTTTTAAGGGTACGCAGTGGGGTTTATAAACTGCGATATTAATTTATAGCTGTTCTAGATATATAAATAAAAAATAAATTTAGAAATGAATAGATAGATCGATTAATAAATGAATAACTGAATACATGAGTAAATAAATAAATAAATAGATAAATAAATAAATAAATAAATAAATAAATAAATAAATAAATAAATAAATAAATAAATAAATAAATAAATCAATAAATAAATAAATAAATAAATAAATAAATAAATAGATAAATAGATAAATTAAAAAAAAAAAAAATAATAAATAAATAAATAAATAAATAAAAATAAATAAATAAATAAATAAATAAATAAATAAATAAATAAATAAATAAATAAATAAATAAATAAATAAATAAATAAATAAATAAATAAATAAATAAAATAGATTGGATGGATGGATGGATGGATGGATGGATGGATGGATGGATGGATAAATTTGTGTGATTATTTTTTGATAATATATTAAGCCCTCGTACCTCATATCGCTTTGATGGGCCAATATCACCAAGAGGCACACCAATCCCCGTTAATAACTGTTAATAACTGTGTATATGTATGGTATATATGTACAGTATATATATACGGTGTATATACACGGTATATATGTATGGTATATATGTACAGTATGTATGTACGGTATATATGTACGGTGTATATGTATGGTATATATGCACGGTATATATGTATTGTATATATGTACGGTGTATATACAAGGTATATATGTACGATATTTATGTAGGGTGTATATGTGCGGTATATATGTATGGTGTATATGTACGGTGTATATACACGGTATATATGTACGGTATATATGTATGGTATATATCTCCGGTGTATATACATGGTATATATGTACGGTATATATGTATGGTATATATGTCCGGTATATATGTGCGGTATATTATGTACGGTATATATGTCCGGTATAAATGTCCGGTACATATGCATGGTATATATGTACGGTATATATGTATGATATATATGTACGGTATATAAGTACGGTGTATATGTACGGTGTATATGTATGCTATGTATGTACGGTATATATTATGTACGGTATATATGTAAAGTATGTATGTACTGTATATATGTACGGTATGTATGCACGGTATGTATGTATGGTATATATGTACGGTGTATATGTACGGTATATGTGTATGCTATGTATGTACGGTATACATTATGTACGGTATATATGTTATATGCATGTCCATATGTACCCGATATAGGCAGTAATAGATGTAATTAGTTATTCAACTGATACATTTTTAAAAACTGTCGAAGGAATTAAGAAAATAAAATTTTGGAGCCCGTTCAAATAAATAAATAATGACAAACTACAAATAAACAGTAAACATTGCTTCTCATTAAAAATCAGATTTAAATTTTACTTCCTTTAAGATTTTTTATTAATTTTCAAATTGGTTTTTCCCCCCTTAATATATTATACATTTATATATTCACCGAACCTGTATTTCCATGATATCTAGTATGTCTAAGTATTATGTTGAACCGTGATTTTCTAGATTAACAATAAATAAAATAGACATTTCGTATATATATTCGAGCTGCTTGTGACGTAGTAAAAGAGTAGCGTGATTTCATTTGATTTTGATTTGATTTGTCATAATTGGTAACACATTGGTGAATTTGTTTCTGTTTCGAAAGAGAGCAAATGATAGGTGAATGTTAATAGCCGTGATATCTATATTTACAATAGGGATTTAGTTTTAATTTCAACACTTTAATTTCACCACTTTGAATAAACTACAGGGATTTAGTGTTAATTTCACCACTTTGATTAAATTACAGGGATTTAGTGTTAATTTCACCACTTTGATTAAACTACAGGGATTTTGTGTTAATTTCACCACTTTGATTAAACTACAGAGATTTTGTTACAATTCGGCGGATTTAAAGTACCGAGATCGTTCGTATTTTATTGATAATTAATAAGAATATGCTTTGTAGGTCTCACTTAAGAATGACCTCCCTTACATGACGGTAAAGATTCTTACGCCCAAGAAAATAGAGCTGTGCAAAGCGGTTGGGCATTATTTTTTATGAAAATGCATAAAATTGTCATATTTTTTAGTGCATATGGGAACATTGGAATATTCATGATTTCTGCAAAATTTGGATGACACTGGGAACTGTTTGATGAAGATATAACAGTTTGGATGACATTGGGAACTGTTTGATGAAGATATAACAGTTTGGATGACATTGGGAACTGTTTGATGAAAATTGGGAACTGTTTGATGAAGATATACCAGTTTGGATGACATTGGGTAATGTTTGATGAAGATATAACAGTTTGAATGACATCGGGAACTGTTTGATGAAGATATAACAGTATGGATGACATTTGGTAATGTTTGATGAAGATATAACAGTTGAGATGACACTGGGAACTGTTTGATGAAGATATAACAGTTTGGGTGATATCGGGAACTGTTTGATGAAGATATTTGAAACTGATTGATGAAGATATAACAGTTTGGATGAAGATTGGGAACTGTTTGATGAAGATATAACAGTTTGGATGACATTGGAAGTGTTTGATGAAGATATAACAGTTTAGGTGACATCGGGAACTGTTTGATGAAGATATAACAGTTTGGATGACATTTGGAACTGTTTGATGAATATATAACAGTATTGATGACATTTGGTAATGTTTGATGAAGATATAACAGTTTAGATGACACTGGGAACTGTTTGATGAAGATATAACAGTTTGGGTGATATTGGGAACTGTTTGATGAAGATATAACAGTTTGGATGAAGATTGGGAACTGTTTGATGAAGATATAACAGTTTGGATGACATTGGAAATGTTTGATGAAGATATTACAGTTTGGGTGACATCGGGAACTGTTTGATGAAGATATAACAGTTTGGATGACATTGGGAACTGTTTGATGAAGATATAACAGTTTGGGTGATATCGGGAACTGTTTAATGAAGATATAACAGTTTGGATGACATTTGGAACTGTTTGATGAAGATATAACAGTTTAAATATGCGTAGTGAGACACTGCAACCAATTGGCAGACTTGTCAAACATGAAGGGGTGTCACCAAACCATCGAAATTGTGAAATAGCAACCCCATGTTTTTTTCTGCATAATTGGACAAACAGAGGACTATCTATGGGAACACGGGACTTTAATAACCATTGGTAATGTATCCATTGTTCCAGAAGTGCATTTCTCTATATATAGAGAACAATACAAAATTAATAGTTGTGGGAGACGTTGTTGTCCCTTTATAACTAATTTATACTATGTATGTATAATATGTATAATATGTAATATGTACAATATGTATAATAGGTGTGATATGTATAACATATAATAATGTATAATATAGGTAATATATGTGATATGTATATTATATGTGTTATATATATAATTATGATATATAATATATAATTACTATATAAGAAAGATACGTTTATTACATAATTTTTGTTATATGTATTTTTTTTAATTAATTGCTATTTTGGTGTATAAAGTACAGAAACAATAGTTAGATGTTCTGCTCTGTTCGATTTTGTTTGTACTTGGAGACCTGTTCGTTATGCTGGTCGTATAAAGCGTTATTTTATATCCCTAAAGTATTGAAAACTCTTTGAGCACGATCGACAGAGCACATAGAACCAGACGACATATGTTTGACATTCGATGCTGTGGTGTGATTGCATCAGACGAGATCAGACGAGTATCAGGGGATGCTTATAGAAAGGGTCATACACGAGTCCCTTTCAATATAAGATGTTATGAAGCGAGTGCTGATTTTTGTTAATATTAATGATAACCTAAGTTACACTAAGTCATTGCGGGCTTCGTGAATCGTATTCAATTAATCATATTCAGTTTAAAACCTGTATAATAATAAAAAAATTAACCCATTAAATCTATTTTTGGAAAATAACATTAACAGACATCGACTGTTTAACCATCAGCAAATACCTTATGTGTTCACGTCATATTTAAAGTTCCTTATTAACGCCAACAATGAAACCCTAGATTAATTTAAGCTAGAGAGATATTTGATATTGAAAATGATTTATGAACATAAACACTGCACACATTAAATCTAAAATGCATCATGTAGTCCGTTAATTCATTATGTAGATCATTTTTATGTCAAAACTTCTTTGGCAAAATTACTCCTAATCATTCATTTCGACATTTCTGTACTAAGGTATCACGCCTCTAGTCTTTTTTTGAACTATGGGCGTAGCGCTCAACTTTTCACGAAATTTTCAATAACGAGTTGTCTTGACGTTTAATCATTAATTTTTCTCTAACACCTACGAAGAATTTTCCCCAAAGTAAAGCACACTTTTCTAAAGATGAATATTGAAAACGTACCTATTTGTGGGCTTTGAACTTCAATGGCCTATCAGGTTTCAAAAGACGATAAAAATATGGCGAAGATAACCAGATAAATAGCTTATTTTAGAAAGATTATGACTACTTAAAAAGAAACATGATTTTTCCTTTTCAATTAGAGATAATCAGATATCCTCTAACTGTATATGACATTTTGGGGAATGAGTAAGGACTGTTCTTCATTGTGAAGCTAGTTTTGTTTGTGACGATTCTCACGTTAACCCTGTTTCTTTGTTTAGAAATGGTTTACGCTTTGTAAGGCACTTAATTGTTTAACTTTTACTAGGATATATATATAGGTCATCCAATTATATAACAATGAATCTTAAACACGTAACTAGTGTTTAAAGTACGGAATTATGAACCTATGAATATTTATTTCATATGTATTTGTTGTAATGCGTTAAAAGTCCGTGTTTTATTAATTATGAGTGTGTAGTGTTACATATACATACACTATTGATTGTTTTTATTACATATATACGATTATTATTGTGAGATATATTCATACACACACACAAACAAACACACACACACACACACACACACACACACACACACACACACACACACACACACACACACACACACACACACACACACACACACACACACACACACACACACACACACACACACACACACACACACACACACACACACACACACACACACACACACACACACACACACACACACACACACACACACACACACACACACATACATACATACATACATACATACACACATACACACATACATACATTCATACATAAATTACAATTGTGATTTATTTCATACATCAAATTATAATTGTGTTTTATTACAAACACACAATTATGATTGTGTTTTATTACATACATATACTTATTATTGTGTTTAATAACATACATACAATGATTGTGTTTAATTACATACATACAATTATGATTGTGTTTTTTACATACATACAATTACAATTGTGTTTTATTACATACATAAAATTGTAATTGTGAGATATCACATACAAACAATTATAATTGTGTTTTATTATATACATACAGTTATGATTGTGTTTTATTACATATATACAATTACAATTGTGTTTTATTACATACACACAATCAAGATTGTGTTTTATTACATACTTATATACAATTATAATTGTGAGATATTACATACATACAATTATAATTGTGTTTTATTATATACATACAATTATGATTGCGTTTTATTACATGCATTCACTTATAATTGTTATTTATTAAAATACATTCAATTATGATTGCGTTTTATTACATAATAATTATAACTATGATTGTATTTTATCGCATAAATAAAATTATTATTGTGTTTTATTGCATGCATACACTTATGATTGTGTTTTATTACATACATACACTAATGATTGTACTTTATTAGATTTATACACTTATGACTGTGTTTTATTACATAATATAATTTTGATAATGTTTTATTACATAATATAATTATGTTTGTATTTTATTACATACATACACATATTATTGTATACTATTACATAATTATATACATTTATGACTGTATTACATACATACAATTACACATTATAAGAATATAATCATCATGCTATTTTCAGTTATACAAGCAATTGTATTATCTGGTAAGACACTCGCGCAGTACTTTCGGTGTTATTTACATATGGGAATATTTTTCTTGACAGCACATATCTAGATTGTGGACAATGAGTTTTCTTTAATTTCACGGGTATGCACAAAACATACTCCCATATAAACCACATAAGATGTGTAAAATGCAGATGACATTATTAAACAATTGAAGTTAAAAAACATCTTAAAAAATTACTTAATTTTATGTTTTTTGCTTCCATTAGTTCCAGCAATACTAAATGTTAATTTAGTGGCGGTACGTCTATACAGAAGAATATTTGAATACCATGTAAATTGGTGTTTTGCATCTAAATACGCCATGCAAATAAATATCAAATGGATGGAACTTTTAACACTGGTTTTTGGTTTCACGTCGAAAAGTTAAAATAATTGAATTTCATGTAGCGCTGTCATTATTTTTATCTTATTACAATATGTTATACAATACCTTTACGACTCGGTTTCGTGTCAAAAGCTATTAAACCAGGGGATATTAAGTGTTCATCGCCGAATTTGACACTGGTGTTCTTATTTTCAAATGAAATCATGATTCCATCAACGCAATTATTATGCCACCCTTTAATGTCTTTCATAGCTAAATAGGCGCAAACAGGGCATCGTTTTTCTAAGCCAATCGCTTTTTTTAGTTATCACACATTCATTTATTTCCAAACATTGTACAAGCCTTGATTCGGTGACTAAACGGATTTTGCAGCATTTAAAAAAAAAGAAATAAGCTTTCCACAATTGCGATAGCATTTTGTTAAAATTGTCGACACACTTTTTCGGTCGATTTAATACCTGACTCTAATTGTATTCGATCGGTGATAATTATCTCCCTTTATCAGCACGGAGTTTGAACATAATTTGTTAATTTTAAAACTAATTGTTCATTCAGTTACCATTAAACTCTGCGGCTAATTATGCAACTTTATTACTTGTAATTAAATGCTCGTTAAAATGTAAAGTGATGCTTGCAAAGATAGCTGCGATAATTATTTGACCAATGCTGTTGTACTATTACGAATTGTCATTCATTCTTTCATGTCAAAGGTCAGCATAACACTTCCGGTTCTACATCTGGTTTCATATTCAGATGCTTAATATGGCATGGTCTTCTTAGTAGGTTCAGTTGATACTGTAATGAAGATGTCGATTAAAAAAAATACCAATAACTATTTAAGGGATTTCGAAATAGTTCCCTGATAGTTTAAAATGATATTAATATTCAGTTTGATTGAAGTTGAATTGTGTATCACGCAACATTACCTTAAACTGTTTTGATTCATTGTTGAAAAGAGATTCATTCTTCTGCTGTTTTTGCAGTTTAGTTTTGACATATTTTTTTGCTTTATATATAACAAATTAAAAAACATGGTTAGGTCACAAGTTCTAATAACCTTAATTAAGGCCCTTCCCGGTTTTTACATTAAACACAAATAATGAAAATAATGAGGTAAATTGATTTATATTAATCATATATATTTAAGGAAATGTTGGTAAATTTTAATTAAAATATTTTCTGAAAATTATATATCCCCATAATGCAATTATGATATGAAATTAAAATACGCCAGCATGCGTGCGTGCAGACCTTAATTTTCTGCTATAAAGGGACATAATTGTTTTAATTGACGAAATGTGTCATTTTTCCTGATCAAATAAAACAAAAGTGTAATAAATATCTCTTTTTTTGTCTGTATTTATCTGTCAATTTCATTTTCAAGAATTTTTACACATATCTTTATGAAAATGTTAATATTTTTTGTAAAAATAAAAGAGTTGAGATTTCTTTATCAGACTTCGATTATGTTGACCGAGCCTTTTTAATCTGTATCTTGAAGTTGTATGGATAAATATACAGCGGTCACACTACACTATCACATGGTGATTACCTGCACTATCAGTGAGACGAAGTTGTATTAATAAATATACAGCGGTCTCACTACACTATCACATGGTGATTACCTGCCCTATCAGTGAGACGAAGTTGTATTAATAAATATACAGCGGTCTCACTACACTATCACATGGTGATTACCTGCACTATCAGTGAGACGAAGTTGTATTAATAAATATACAGCGGTCTCAGTACACTATCACATGGTGATTACCTGCACTATCAGTGAGACGAAGTTGTGTGAATAAATATATAGGCGGTCTCACTACACTATCACATGGTGATTACCTGCACTATCAGTGAGACGAAGTTGTGTGAATAAATATATAGCGGTCTCACTACACTATCACATGGTGATTACCTGGAATATCAGTGTGACGAAGTTGTATGGATAAATATATAGCAGTCTCACTATACTATCACATGGTGATTACCTGCATTATCAGTGAGACAAGTTGTGTGAATAAATATATAGGCGGCCTCACTACACTATCACATTGTGATTACCTGCAATATCAGTGAGACGAAGTTGTGTGAATAAATATACAGCGGTCCCACTATACTATCACATGGTGATTACCTGCACTATCAGTGAGACGAAGTTGTGTGAATAAATATACAGCGGTCTCACTACACTATCACATGGTGATTACCTGCACTATCAGTGAGACGAAGTTGTGTGAATAAATATATAGGCGGTCTCACTATACTATCACATAGTGATTACCTGGAATATCAGTGAGACGAAGTTGTGTGGATAAATATATAGCGGTCTCACTATACTATCACATGGTGATTACCTGCATTATCAGTGAGACAAGTTGTGTGAATAAATATATAGGCAGCCTCACTACACTATCACATAGTGATTACTTGCAATATCAGTGAGACGAAGTTGCGTGGACAAATATATAGGCGGTCCCACTATACTATCACATGGTGATTACGTGAAATATCAGTGAGACGAAGTTGTATTAATAAATATACAGCGGTCTCAGTACACTATCACATGGTGATTACCTGCACTATCAGTGAGACGAAGTTGTGTGAATAAATATATAGGCGGTCTCACTACACTATCACATGGTGATTACCTGCATTATCAGTGAGACGAAATTGTGTGAATAAATATATAGCGGTCTCACTACACTATCACATGGTGATTACCTGGAATATCAGTGTGACGAAGTTGTATGGATAAATATATAGCAGTCTCACTATACTATCACAAGGCGATTACCTGCATTATCAGTGAGACAAGTTGTGTGAATAAATATATAGGCGGCCTCACTACACTATCACATTGTGATTACCTGCAATATCAGTGAGACGAAGTTGTGTGAATAAATATACAGCGGTCCCACTATACTATCACATGGTGATTACCTGCACTATCAGTGAGACGAAGTTGTGTGAATAAATATACAGCGGTCTCACTACACTATCACATGGTGATTACCTGCACTATCAGTGAGACGAAGTTGTGTGAATAAATATATAGGCGGTCTCACTATACTATCACATAGTGATTACCTGGAATATCAGTGAGACGAAGTTGTGTTGATAAATATATAGCGGTCTCACTATACTATCACATGGTGATTACCTGCATTATCAGTGAGACAAGTTGTGTGAATAAATATATAGGCAGCCTCACTACACTATCACATAGTGATTACTTGCAATATCAGTGAGACGAAGTTGCGTGGACAAATATATAGGCGGTCCCACTATACTATCACATGGTGATTACGTGAAATATCAGTGAGACGAAGTTGTATGGATAAATATATAGGCGATCCCACTATACTATTACATGGTGATTACCTGCAATATCAGTGAGACAAAGTTGTATGGATAAATATATAGGCGGTCCCACTATACTATCACATGGTGATTACCTGAAATATCAGTGAGACGAAGTTGTGTGGATAAATATATAGGCGGTCCCACTATACTATCACATGGTGATTACCTGCAATATCAGTGAGACGAAATTGTGTAAATAAATATATAGCGGTCTCACTACACTATCACATGGTGATTACCTGCAATATCAGTGAGACGAAGTTGTATGGATAAATATATAGGCGATCCCACTACACTATCACATGGTGATTACCTGAAATATCAGTGTGACGAAGTTGTATGGATAAATATTTAGCAGTCTCACTATACTATCACATGGTGATTACCTGCATTATCAGTGAGACAAGTTGTGTGAATAAATATATAGGCAGTCTCACTACACTATCACATGGTGATTACCTGCACTATCAGTGAGACGAAGTTGTGTGAATAAATATATAGCGGTCTCACTACACTATCACATGGTGATTACCTGGAATATCAGTGTGACGAAGTTGTATGGATAAATATATAGCAGTCTCACTATACTATCACATGGTGATTACCTGCATTATCAGTGAGACAAGTTGTGTGAATAAATATAAAGGCGGCCTCACTACACTATCACATTGTGATTACCTGCAATATCAGTGAGACGAAGTTGTGTGAATATATATACAGCGGTCTCACTACACTATCACATGGTGATTACCTGCACTATCAGTGAGACGAAGTTGTGTGAATAAATATACAGCGGTCTCACTACACTATCACATGATGATTACCTGCACTATCAGTGAGACAAAGTTGTGTGAATAAATATATAGGCGGTCTCACTATACTATCACATAGTGATTACCTGGAATATCAGTGAGACGAAGTTGTGTGGATAAATATATAGCGGTCTCACTATACTATCACATGGTGATTACCTGCATTATCAGTGAGACAAGTTGTGTGAATAAATATATAGGCGGCCTCACTTCACTATCGCATAGTGATTACCTGCAATATCAGTGAGACGACGTTGCGTGGACAAATAAATAGGCGGTCCCACTATACTATCACATGGTGATTATGTGAAATATCAGTGAGACGAAGTTGTATGGATAAATATATAGGCGATCCCACTATACTATTACATGGTGATTACCTGCAATATCAGTGAGACAAAGTTGTATGGATAAATATATAGGCGGTCCCACTATACTATCACATGGTGATTACCTGAAATATCAGTGAGACGAAGTTGTGTGGATAAATATATAGGCGGTCCCACTATACTATCACATGGTGATTACCTGCAATATCAGTGAGACGAAATTGTGTAAATAAATATATAGCGGTCTCACTACACTATCACATGGTGATTACCTGCAATATCAGTGAGACGAAGTTGTATGGATAAATATATAGGCGATCCCACTACACTATCACATGGTGATTACCTGCAATATCAGTGAGACGAAGTTGTGTGGATAAATATATAGGCGGTCCCACTATACTATCACATGGTGATTACCTGCAATATCAGTGAGACGAAATTGTGTAAATAAATATATAGCGGTCTCACTACACTATCACATGGTGATTACCTGCAATATCAGTGAGACGAAGTTGTGTGGATAAATATATAGGCGATCCCACTACACTATCACATGGTGATTACCTGAAATATCAGTGTGACGAAGTTGTATGGATAAATATATAGCGGTCCCACTACACTTTCACATGGTGATTACCTGCAGTATCAGTGAGACGAAGTTGTATGGATAAATATATAGCGGCCTCACTACACTATCACATAGTGATTACCTGCAGTATCAGTTTGACGAAGTTGTATGGATAAATATATAGGCGGTCTCACTACACTATCACATGGTGATTACCTGCAGTATCAGTGAGACGAAGTTGTATGGATAAATATATAGGCGATCCCACTACACTATCACATGGTGATTACCTGAAATATCAGTGTGACGAAGTTGTATGGATAAATATATATGCGGTCCCACTACACTATCACATGGTGATTACCTGCAGTATCAGTGAGACGAAGTTGTATGGATAAATATATAGGCGATACCACTACACTATCACATGGTGATTACCTGAAATATCAGTGTGACGAAGTTGTATGGATAAATATTTAGCGGCCTCACTACACTATCACATAGTGATTACCTGCAGTATCAGTTTGACGAAGTTGTATGGATAATTATATAGGCGGTCTCACTACACTTTCACATGGTGATTACCTGCAGTATCTGTGTGAGGAAGTTGTATGGATAAAT
Organism: Panopea generosa; assembly: GCA_029582155.1. Classification (NCBI taxonomy): domain Eukaryota; kingdom Metazoa; phylum Mollusca; class Bivalvia; order Adapedonta; family Hiatellidae; genus Panopea; species Panopea generosa. The sequence continues at coordinate 59,240,705 of CM055897.1, forward strand.
ATATAGCGGTCTCACTACACTTTCACATGGTGATTACCTGCAATATCAGTGATACGAAGTTGTTTGGATAAATATATAGCGGTCTCACTACACTATCACATGGTGATTACCTGCAATATCAGTGATACGAAGTTGTGTGGATAAATATATAGCGGTCCCACTACACTATCACATGGTGATTACCTGAAATATCAGTGAGACGAAGTTGTTTGGATAAATATATAGCGGTCTCACTACACTATCACATGGTGATTACCTGAACTATCAATGTGACGAAGTTGTATGGATAAATATATAGCGGTCTCACTACACTATTACATGGTGATTACCTGAAATATCAGTGTGACGAAGAAAGATCCTATAAAATAAGATGAGACTATATAATAAAAAAAAGTACTTTATGGCTGTAGATACTGTAAATACATTCCCGCGTGTCCATTTAAAGATAATTTTGTATTTTTGCATTCAAATGGAATTATAAGAAAACACTGTTTATTTTTTTACATTCTTATAAACTTCCATGGTATTCATTATTTTTTTAAGAGATTTCCTTTATGATCCGTCATCCAAAAAAATCGAATAATACGGACTGATGGACGTATGGTGACGAACGAATTCCTCCCGAATACATGAACGAAAGGAGGCAGTTTGTGTACATAGTTCCTTGTTGTCGCTGAGTGTGTGTCCTTAGTTCCGTGTTGGCGTTCAGTGTATGTCCTTAGTTCCATATTGTCGTACAGTGTATGTCCTTAGTTCCGTACTGTCGTACAGTGTATGTCCTTAGTTCCGTACTGTCGTACAGTGTATATCCTAAGTTCCGTGCTGTCGTACAGTGTATGTCCTGAGTTCCGTATTGTCGTACAGTGTGTGTCTTTATTCCGTATTGTCGTACAGTGTATATCCTTTGTTCCGTATTGTCGTACAGTGTATGTCCTTAGTTCCATATTGTTGTACAGTGTATGTCCTTAGTTTCGTATTGTCTTACAGTGTATGTCCTTAGTTCCGTTTTGTCGTACAGTGTATGTCCTTAGTTCCGTATTGTCGTACAGTGTATGTTCTTAGTTCCATATTGTCGCACAGTGTATGTCCTTAGTTCCGTATTATCGGACAGTGTGTGTCCTTAGTTCTGTATTTTCGTACAGTGAATGTCCTTAGTTCCGTATTGTCAAACAGTGTGTGTGCTTAATTCCATATTGCCGTACAGTGTGTGTCCTTAGTTCCGTATTGTCGTACAGTGTATGCTCTTAGTTTCTAGTTGTCGTACTGTGTATGTCCTTATTTCCGTGTTGTCGTACAGTGTGTGTCATTATTTCCGTACTGTCGTATAGTGTATGTCCTGAATTCCGTATTGTCGTACAGTGTGTGTCTTTATTCCGTGTTGTCGTACAGTGTGTGTCCTAAGTTCCGTTTTGTCGTACAGTGTGTGTCCTAAGTTCCGTGTTGTCGTACAGTGTATGTCCATAGTTCCATGTTTTCGTAAAGTGTGTGTCCTTAGTTCCGTGTTTTTGGACAGTGGGTGTCCTTAGTGCCGTTTTGTCGGACAGTGTATGTCTTTAGTTCCGTGTTATCGTACAGTGTGTATCCTTAGTTCCGTGTTGTCGGACAGGGGGGGTGTCCTTAGTTCTGTATTGTCGGACAGTGTGTGTCCTTAATTCCGTGTTGTCGTACAGTGTGTGTCCTTAACTCCGTGCTGTCAGGCAGTGGGTGTTCTTTGTTCCGTGTTGTCGGACAAGGGGTGTCCTTAGTTCCGTGTTGTCTGACAGTGAATGTCCTTAATTCCGTTTTGTCGGACAGTGGGTGTCCTTAGTTCCGTGTTGTCGGACAGTGGGTGTACTAGTTCCGTGTTGTCGGACAGTGGATGTCCTTAATTCCGTTTTGTCGGACAGTGGGTGTCCTTAGTTCCGTGTTGTCGGACAGTGGGTGTATTAGTTTCGTGTTGTCGGACAGTGGGTGTCCTTTGTTCCGTGATGTCGGACAGTGGGTTTTCTTAGTTCCGTGTTGTCGGACAGTGGGTGTCCTTAGTTCCGTGTAGTCGGAAATTGTGTGTCCTTAGTTTCGTGTTGTCGTACCTTTAATTATTAATATGTTGCTGTTCTTTTCGCTTAGAGAAATCAAAGCATAGCTTGTTTCTCAACTTAGCATATTTGTATTTTACACAATACACACGTACATGCTGCCGCATTTGCTATACGATAGACTGGCGAGGTACATGTATTTACCCGGCCTCATTGTGTGATATGACGCCGGGGGACGAGAGAGGTTTGGTGTGCCAGTAAAATAAGTCAAAGGTGTCCAGTTACTACTGACCGTTTTATTGCTGGGACATTTGTTGTCACTTCTCTTGTTTGTGTTTATTGTACTTATATAGAGCGGATTTTTATAAGCATGCTTTCAATCCAATCCATTTTCTGTCTGTATAACATTCTTACAGCTTATATATATTAAATGTTATTGTATTGTAACATATAAATATTGAAATAAAATATGTTTAAACTATATTGAACATAGTAATTTTGTTTTGTAATGGCCGTAACCACTGGGAGATAGGTTTTCTGTTGGATATATAGTTTTTATTTTATGCTGTAATAAGAATTAATATTCCATACCGTAGTGGATGTCCGAGTCGGCATAGCCAACAAATTACAATGGTGTGAACATGTTTAAGACACGCAACTAAACCGTATGGTTTATATGCTATAGCCAGATACACACTATAGCCAGATTCAAAATAAAGGCAGATACACACTATAGCCAGATACACACTATAGCCAGATATACACTATAGCCAGATACACACTATAGGCAGATACACACTTTAGCCAGATACACACTATATCACAATACACACTTTAACAAGATACACACTATTGCCAGATACACACTATACCTAGATACACACTATACCCAGATACGCACTATAGCCAAATACACACTATACCTATATACACATTATACCCATATACGCACTATAGCCAGATACACACTATACCTAGATACAAACTATACCCAGATACACACTATTGCCAGATACACACTATACTTAGATACACACTATACCCAGATACGCACTATAGCCAGATATACACTATAGCCAGATACACACTATAGGCAGATACACACTTTAGCCAGATACACACTATATCACAATACACACTTTAACCAGATACACACTATTGCCAGATACACACTATACCTAGATACACACTATACCCAGATACGCACTATAGCCAGATACACATTATAGCCAGATACACACTATATACAGATACACACTATAGCCATATATACACTACAGCCAGATACGCACTATAGCCAGATGCACACTATTGCCATTTACACACTATAGCCAGATATACACTTTAGTCAGATATACACTATAGCCAGATACAGATTATAGCCTGATACGCACTATAGCCCGATACACACTATAGCCAGATACGCACTATATCCATACACACTTTAGCAAGATACCCACTGTAGCCAGCCACACACTGTGGCCAGATACACACTAAAGCCCGAGAAACATTACAGCCAGATACGCACTATAGCCAAATGCGCACTATAGCCATTAACACACTATATCCAGATACACACTATAGCAAGATACACACTGTAGCCAGCCACACACTGTAACCAGATACACACTAAAGCCCGATACACGCTATAGCCAGATACGCACTACAGCCAGATGCTCACTATAGCCATTTACACACTGTAGCCAGAAACACACTTTAGCCAGATACACACTATAGCCAGATACACACTATAGATAGATACGCACTATAGTCAAATACGCACTATAGCCAGATACGCACTTTATCCAGAAACACAATATAGCCAGATACACACCGTAACCAGAGACACACTTTATCAAGATACACACTATAGCCAGATACACACTATAGCCAGATACACACAATGGCGAGAAACGCACTATAGACAAATAGGCACTATCGTCAGATACGCAGTATGGCCAGATACGCACTATATCCAGAAACATACTTTAGCCAGATACAAACTATAGCCAGATACATACTATATCAAGATACACACTATAGACAGATACATACTATAGCCATATACCCATTATAGCCAGATACGCACTTCAGCAAGATATACACTATAGCCATATATCCACTATAGCCAGATATACACTATAGCCAGATATACACTTTAGCAAGATATACACACTATAGCCAGATACCCAATATAGCCAGATACATACTATAGCCAGATACACATTATAGCAAAAAAAAACACTATATCTAGATACACAATATAGCGAGATACCCACTATAGCCAGATTCACAGTATACCCAGATACACAATATAGACAGATACATACTATAGTCAGATACACACTATAGCCAGATACTCACTTTAGCCAGATACACTATATAGTCATATACACAATATAGCCAGATACATACTATAGCCAGATACACACTATCGCAAAATACACACTATAGCAAGATATACACTATATCCAGATACACACTATAGCCAGATATACACTATAGCAAGATAAACACTATATCCAGATACACACTATATCCAGATACAAACTATAGCCAGAAACACACTATAGCCAGATACATATTATAGCCAGGCACACACTATAGCAAAAAAACACTATATCCAGATACCCACTATAGCCAGGTACGCATTATATCCAGATACACGCTATATCCGGATACGCACTATAGCCAGATACGCACTTTATCCAGATACGCACTGTAGCAAAATACTAACTATATCCAAATACACACTACAGCCAGATATGCATTATAGCCAGATACACACTATAGCCAGATACACACTATAGGCATATACACAATATAACCAGATACACACTATAGCCATATACACAATATAGCCAGATATACACTATAGCCAGATACACACTATCGCAAAATACACACAATAGCAAGATATACACTATATCCAGATATACACTATATCCAGATACATACTATAGCCAGATACATACTATAGCAAAATACATTCTTTAGCCAGATACACACTATAGCCAGATACACATTATAACCGGATACACACAATAGCCAAATACACCCTATAGCCAAATACACACTATTGCAAAATACACAAATACAAATACATTTGTATAACGCAAAAATGTATCGTAAGCACAATACTCTGTTGCGCTTCACACGGTTGCACAAAATTATATTCACTGTTCTACAATAATAATGCACATAAAAACTTCACAGTCATATCATTTAGACAAAAACAAATGAGTTTTCAGTTTTTGCCTTAATATACTTTCACTGGTTATATATTTGAGATATTTGGAAGTCCATTCCACCACTTTATGCCAACTACAGTAAATGATCTATCTGCCATTTTCATTCTTGTTCTAAGCACTATAAAGTTAATTTCATCAGATGATCTTAATCTGTATATTCCCTGAACACGATTGAGTAAATCCTTCAAATAAGGTGGAGCTGTTCCCTGCACAATTCGAAAGACAAGAACCAGTATTTTGTACATGATTCTTGCCCTTACAGGCAGCCAGTGGAGAGACATTAGAATTTCACTGCTAGGTTGGTCATACAGAGCACCTGTGACAACCCTGGCCGCACGATTTTGGATATTTTTAAGATAAGCATGTATATAAGTGAAAAGCCCATTGCAGAAGTCATTGTGTGAATGAATAAATCCATGCACTAAGATTTCTGTTGACTTTTGTGTAAGGTGTTTGCGAATACCTTTCAGTTTTCTAAGCTGGGCATGTATAATCTGACATTTCTTTCTAATATGAAGGTCAAACTTTAAAGTATTCTCCATATATACTGCATGATCTCTCACATGATCAACACACTTTACTTCACATCCACCAACATTTGCACTCGAGATGTTAATCTTTGCTAACTGACGCCTAGTCACATACATAATAATTTCAGTTTTTGAGTTATTCATTTTCAACTTGAAGTTTGTCATCCATATGATAACATCATTTAGACAATCATTAAGCTGTTGAAGAACAATTGCCTTGTTTTTCACATTTCCAGCCTGAATTCTGAAAGCGATTTTATGGTCATCCGAATAACCATAGAGTTCAGAAGGGTAATTCTGCACAACTTTTTTTAGAGCAGCAATATACATGGTAAAGATGACAGGACCTGCACAAGAGCCTTGTGGGACACCAAATTTCAGTTGCTCTGCGATGAGGGACACATTATCAATGATCACTTTCATTGTTCTTTAAGTTAGATAGGATTCCACCCTGTTTAATGAAGCTCCTTTTAATACCAAAATCATCTTTAAGAATTTGAAGTAATATTGGAATATCGACTGTATCGAATGCCGCACTAAGGTCTATCATAACGACGATTGTTACACGGTTGTTGTCCATAGCATTCAATAGATCAATATACATTTTTATCATTGCAGTTTCGACGCCGTGACTTGTTCGGTAAGCACCTTGGTAATATGGAAGAAGATTATTTGCTTCAATATGATCAGTAATTTGTTGCAAGGCAGATTTTTCCAGAATTTTTGATAAAAATGATTAGTTTGACACAGGCCGATAGTTTTTCAGTTCTAGGAGGAGACCTTCCTTCTTCAGTAAAGGTTTAATCACAGTACTTTTCTACTCTTTTGGAAACACCCAGATGATAGTGATCTATTTACAATTTATGTTACAATTGGTATGAAATATTGAAGATATTCTTTCAAAGTTGATGTTGGAATAACATCTAGTTCACATGTTGTTGACTTTGATTCTTGCACAAGTTTAATGACGTCATTTTCAGAAAGTGCTTTAAACTCAGTCAATGCATTGTTAACTAAAGGTGAGTGTGATGTTTCAGACTCAATATAGTCTGATGGATTTACACTTATATTATCTAAGTCATCTCTCAACTTTGAAATTTTATCACTAAAAAAACTATAGCAAATACACACTTAAGTCAAATACACACTATATCCATATAGCGTAAACAGTAAATGTGCAAGAAACAAACTGGTCCGACGTTGCTTGTATGTAAGCTGCGATATATTTGACATTTTCTTTAAAATTTGTTAATGGACCGGCGGATGAAAAAAAGGAGCAAGACGAAGTTCAAAATCAAAGGACCTGTACCTCCTTGTTAATAGTATCTGTACCTCCTTGTTTATATTATCTGTACCTCCTTGCATACAGAAAACATACTGGAAGGACCGGCAACTGTTAACAACTATTGCTGTTAATCGGAGCAACTCAGCGTTGTGTTCCCTGCTGCTTTAACAAAGCATGTACAGATAAGACATAAAAACTTCAATACGAGTGTATCCCTGGCCTTAAAAACGTATGGATTGGACATATAATAAAAAAACACTAATGTATATGTCCGTGGCCTGAATCCAATAATTCTGAGTTTGTGGATAGTATAAATTATTGGAAACTACTTGGCAAACATTGCGGTATCATTTACAAGGATATAGGTTACACAACAGACACAAAAGCCGATTATGCGCCATTAGAAAACAAATGTAAAATCAGGTATCAATTTGACATTCAAACGCATCCAATCTCCCAGCTCGTCACATCAACATTACGCCTGATTTAATGCGATTCTGAGACCATCTATCCACTGAATGATATAATTATCTATCAATGAAATTTCGGTATAAAATTTCTCTAAATAGAAATAAGTTACACGGCGCGTCTGAAAGTCCGGGGTATCAACTCTATAACTGAAATAGTATCGCGACAAAGGAACGGTTCAAAAGATACTTTTTTGTCTGGTTTTTATATAACCTGTAACGTAGCAGACAAAAACTTGGGTGATTTAGAGAGCCAGTGTCAACAGAGGTAACGTAGCAATACAGAAGAGGCTAAATATGGTCTGGAGCTGAATGCAGATGTAGTCTACGTAACTCTAAAAGTCCACATATTTTGATTAATGTGTCTGTAACGGTGCATGGACTTTTGTTTTATGTGAACCGTTTTGAGGTGTCACACATTAACAGTAAAACGTTTGTAATGATACGAGCCGTCTATCTACATAGTGGCTCTATTTACCAGACAAAGGGATATCTTTTCTATTAAAGCGTCTACGATGCTGCATTCTATATTTGTTATCAAGCAAAGCACGAACACATTAAAACAGTCTCTTGGCATCCATTTTATACGTTCGGACGAAATCCAACTTAATGTTTTTGGACAATCTTTGAGTTTTTTATGCCTCCACCAATCGAAGAATGCATTATGGCATTTCTTGTTAACTCTGTCCATCCGTCCCTCCGTCCGTTCCTCAATCCCTGAATAGTATCCACTCATTAATTTAAATTTCCTGTTATATATTCTGATACAATTTTGCGTATATGTTTCCAACAGAAAGAGAAAAGTTGGTTTTGAGGTAATATAGAACAACGTAAGAAGCTCTTCCTCCGACTGATTTGATTAAGCTTAGAGTATACTCTCTATCGGACATGCATACCTCTCTCGAGAGAGATCGGTTCATATAAGCTCTGAGCTTTCATCGCAATCGAGCTAAAATAAATAAGTTTATACTATACCTCTCTAAAATGGATGACTAAGATACTTATATACAATGAGACGGTGTAAATCTGTGAAAATGGGATTAAATGTATACCTTAATGAATACATTTTCAAACCACAGTCATTATAACGAAATTTTGTAATTTCTTTAATATATATGAAAGTACAAAAGCAAACTTGGGTAAAAAAACATAATAGATGCATTACAATCGTATATGTTTTAAGGTCATATATATATATATATATATATATGAAGAGAATATTTTGTGAATAACCAAGACATAGATGTACAGACCAGACTACGGCGAGTGCGCCTAGCTACAATGCAAACCATAGATACAATATCAAGGCCTCTGCCAAACCAATAAATTTGGTGTCGACCATGACTTATTTACTATGGAATTACATGCAACACATCTGGACAGGGTGGACAAATTTACATACATGAAGTGATAGCTTTATATGAGTAATATCCAGTTAATGATTCATGACTACTCAGATGCTATATAAAGGACAGATTTATAAACCCGTTGGATCATGTAGATACAGTGAATTCATATATATATATATTGTAGTTTTTATGTATGTCTAGTATGAACACGGATGACGAGGAGATATGTACTTTATCGATGACATACCGTTCAATCTCCGGTCATGTTACTGTGGCAGCCAGCTGACGTTGCTACTGAAAGCCATCTTGCTTAATTTGTGGATAACACCAACTCGCGTTTTGACATTGCGTAAACACTTAAATAGAAATATAAAACTCCAATGGAGACAAAACATATAAGCCACGTCATTGTGATCCAACCGTACATTTAAACAAGTTGTAATGCCGCTTTTATTGCGAACACATCGCACCCTGCTAAGTAATACTTAATTTACGGACTTTGTGCAGAACATATGTAAAAATGGTAGATTTCTTGTTGGAAATTTATTTTCGTTTGATTGCACTTTTACTATCTATATGCGTGCACAAGACAGAATAAGTATCTGAGGCCGATACGTTTATGTTACAGACACACAATATGCACTGTTTTACATATCAATTTCCTTTATGAAAATGCTAATGAGTCATATTAAAGTCTACGTTTACACTTTAAGCAGTAAAACCTTACAAATGCGCACTAATAAAAGAGACTTTATTCGGTAATCACAAGTTCATAAAATGAACTTAAGTTCTAAAAGCACTTATTATCTCAAAATCTGGTTTTGAATAAAAGAGAGAAAAAAAGAAGGAACAATGGACTTGGCGATAAAAAAGAAATCAACGAGTCAAACATATCTGTAATTGGTTTGCACAATATGTGTGTACTGTCAAGCCATTGCCGCTGGGTGGAATACAGCGTCAAGACAAAGCAAATTAACATGACTGAATATCTTTACCCAATTAACCTCAGCGACTTTGTTTATTTTGTGTGTGTTGTTTTGAACACTGAATAACTTGATAAACGGTATGCCTGTAACTCGAAACTACAAGACTAAATCGAGAAAAGTAAAACACGTGAAATGACACTATATAAAATAAGAAAACACAATATTTTTACTAAACGTTGCATATTTTGTATTTCATAATGGTTTCACAGAAAGCAGAACATTAATTTTATCTGAAAGGAAACTGTTCGCCGTCTCAATTTTTTATGTGTTCTTTTATATTTTCCTTAAATTATCGCAAACAAAATAAAACTACAATAAGAAACCACACCAAAGGCCATCTCGACTCTGAGACAAGCTTGATAAAGCTTATGTAAATTCATCTCCATCGAGATGTCAAAACATGGTACGACTAGTTTTACATGCATTGGTTACTTTTATATTTTGGGTGAATGAGTGAATAAAGGTGAAATAAAAGATGATTGTCAGTATAAAACGAGAAGTGAGAAAACAATTTTAGAATAAAACACTATTTGCGCGTCTAATTCGACACACCGTGTCGAAGCAACTCCAAGTGCAAATCTCTGGGGAGATGCTATGAATTCCAACGATGGTGAAAAGTCAAAACTATGATGGTGAAAAATCGATACTGCGATAGTGAAAAATCGAAACATCGATGGTGATTTTCACCATCTTAGTTTCTTTCTTTTCACCATGGCAGTTTCGTTGTTTTGAATTTACTTAATTTAATAAATATACCAGTGGCCACAACGGGACGCCATAGTGTAGTAAATGCAGTTATCTGGAGAGACATTAAGAAGATTTCTGAAGTGGACATGGAATATTGGGGAAATATTGTTTTGCTGAGTAAATTTTGTGACTAAAAGTGTGCCATGTATCCATTTGCACAAAACAGCAACAAAAAATGTTTGTTCTTTTTTTCCAAATTTAGTAGAAGATGCAAATTTCATAAACATGAAAATGTGGAAATTTCCAAGCCAAGATCCTACACTTACTTGATGGGTACATTCACTCTTGCTCTTCGCTCGTTAGCACATCATAGAATACAACAAGTTAAATAAAAAAGTAGGCCCACTAGTGTAGACTTATCTATTTCAAATACTGCAGCATGCACATGTGTATGGTTTAACACACACATATAAATACTGCAGCATGCACATGTGTACGTTTAACACACACATATAAATACTGCAGCGTGTACATGTGTAGGTTTAACACACACATATAAATAATGCAGCGCGTACATGTGTAGGTTTAACACACACATATAAATAATGCAGCGTATACATGTGTAGGTTTAACACACACATATAAATACTGCAGCGTGCACATGTGTAGGTTAAACACACACATATAAATACTGCAGCGTGCACATGTGTATGGTTTAACACAGACATATAAATACTGCAGCATGCACATGTGTATGTTTAACGCACACATATAAATACTGCAGCATACACATGTGTAGGTTTAACACACACATATAAATACTGCAGCATGCACATGTGTAGGTTAAACACACACATATAAATACTGCAGCATGCACATGTGTATGGTTTAACACACACATTTAAATACTGCAGCATGCACATGTGTAGGTTAAACACACACATATAAATACTGCAGCATGCACATGTGTATGGTTTAACACACACATATAAATACTGAAGCATGCACATGTGTAGGTTAAACACACACATATAAATACTGCAGCATGCACATGTGTATGGTTTAACACACACATTTAAATACTGCAGCATACACATGTGTATGGTTTAACACACACATACAAATACTGCAGCATGCACATGTGTATGGTTTAACACACACATACAAATACTGCAGCATGCACATGTGTATGGTTTAACACACACATACAAATACTGCAGCATGCACATGTGCATGGTTTAACGCACACATACAAATACTGCAGCATGCACATGTGCATGGTTTAACACACACACACACACACACATACAAATACTGCAGCATGCACATGTGCATGGTTTAACACACACACACACACACACATACAAATACTGCAGCATGCACATGTGTATGGTTTAACACACACATATAAATACTGCAGCATGCACATGTGTATGGTTTAACACACACATATAAATACTGCAGCATGCACATGTGTATGGTTTAACACACACATACAAATAATGGGGTAAATATATATATAGATTCTATCCTCATATTTTCTCGATAAGTTTGCTGAAGAGCAACAAGAAAATGATTAGGGGAAGATACGAGAAGACAAGAACTCATCCCCTATATCCATTTAATGCTATAGGAGAAACTCACGCCATCATTAAAATTTTATTTTACTTATATTTGACAAATTTATATATATTTTAACAGTCATTGGGCGATCCAAAATATATCATGGAAAGAACAAATATTATCTTTCAAAAAAAAAATCCCCCCCCCCCCCCCCACCTCCTACAAGATATTTGAAATTGAAAATGTTGAATGAATCAAGAATGGTAATTGAACAAAAATAATCCCTTCAATAAACTTTCACAAAGACGTTTATACATTGGTTAGATACTGAATCTTTCATTACAAATATAAACACTCTTTGTGAAGTGCCTAATGTTAAATGAAAAACGCCCAAAGATCACTCTATGTGTAAAGAGCACAATCCCACAAAACATTGATACTACAGCTGCAAACGCAGTGATTTCGTTTCATAATTTATCAAACGTATAACATTTTATTACGTTATGGATCGACACTAATGATTCTGTTTGTCTAGAATATAAGACTTAATACACCAACAAAGTCTGGAAACAAACCATTACAGGACATCTGAGAAATAACCATTTGAATATCTAACACATTAAAAACTGAAATCCATATCCACCATCTTATCTCATTGGTCGGAATAATTTCTAAAATTCCGTGAAAGTATTCCCCATCAAAATCCGCCTGAAATCTCTGCCACCGAGGAATTGATTCCCAAAAACACCAGCATATCAAATTAGTAATCAAAATTCCATAGGCAAATTTCAATCGCAAATGGGCGCATTTGATATTCAGGGATATTCACGGATTGCGATATGTCTGAGTATTAAATAATTCACTACTTTATCAGGAAGCAAACTGATGGTAACGTAACATTAAACAATACTAATGTACATTGTCTATAGTGTCGTTATCTGATCACTGGTATAAAACCTCCCTCAATAGCCGTCCGGGATAGTCTATAGGGACGAGAAGCGTAACTTGAATGTTACAACTATATAATATATATATGTTGAATGTACGAAGTGGATTTATTGTGAAAATCTCCTTCTAGTCACGCCAGGAATTGGGTCTCTTTCAAGATTTAGTCACGGGAGAAATAGTTTCTTCGCTGCATTTGAGTGCGCTAATTTGCTCATTTGTATATTCTGTTTTATTCAAATGGTGACATTGTTTTACTTCTTTCCAAGTGTCCGGAATACTATGTCACTAGTAGAGTCAGGGACACTTTTTAATTTAAACCGTATACCTTTGTACTGGGTGACGTGATCTGAGAACTATTGACTGCATGGGGGGTGGCCAAAGTTTTGCACTGAGAAGACGTATTTATGGCATTGCAATAATTGCCAATAATTGCACTGGGAAGCATTTTACGTATGGTACAAATAGTTGCATTTGGAGGCATTTATTGCACTTGGAAATATATATGTAATTGCATGACGTGAATACATACTTGCATTGGGAAGCATAGATTACCTGCATTGAATGACATGACGTGCTGAACTCGGATGTGTTTATTGTATTGAGTGATCAAATCTTCGATTTGGGAAGTTTTTACTGCATTGAACAGCGTAAATCACTGAACAAAAAAGTATTTAGAATACTATATTGTATGACATGAAAAGTTGCATTGGGAAGTATTTACTGCACCGAGTGGCGTAAATCATTGCACAGAAAAGTATTTACTGCATTGCATGACATGAAACGTTGCATTGGGAAGTATTTACTGCATTGTATGACATGAAAAGTTGCATTGGGAAGTATTTACTGCACCGAGTGTCGTAAATCATTGCACAGAAAAGTATTTACTGCATTGCATGACATGAAACGTTGCATTGGGAAGTATTTACTGCATTGTATGACATGAAAAGTTGCATTGGAGAGTATTTACTGCACCGAGTGGCGTAAATCATTGCACAGAAAAGTATTTACTGCATTGCATGACATGAAACGTTGCATTGGGAAGTATTTACTGCATTGTATGACATGAAAAGTTGCATTGGGAAGTATTTACTGCACCGAGTGTCGTAAATCATTGCACAGAAAAGTATTTGCTGCATTGTATGACATGAAACGTCACACGGGGAATTATTTACTGCATTGGATGAAGTGAATCACTGTATTGTGAAGCATTGACTGCATTTGTTGATATGACCGTTGTATTGGGAACGTATTACTGCATTGAATGGGCAATTCAACGCGTTTGGACGTATTTATTGCATTGCATAACGTAAAACGTTACATTATTACTGGCCTTTCCCAGGCGACGATTCCTATTATAACGTTTAATACTTCTGATTGTTTTGTGCCAGGGACGTAGTATTTTGCAGTCGTCGCCGTGAAACCGTTAAGGAGACCATGTCTGGGACATTATATTTTGGAATCGTCGCTGTAAAACCGTGCATGAGACCATGTCAGGGATGTAATATTTTGTAATGGTCTCTGTGAAACTATGTAGGAGACCATGTCAAGTGTGAATGTTTGCAGTGTTTGTCGTGAATCTCGCCAGGAGAACATGTCAAGGACGTACTTTTTACAGACGCCACCGTAAAATTGGAGATCATTTAAGACATATACCGTAATGTTATGATCGCAATGATACTGTACTGGAGCATATCAGGCACGTACAATGTAGCTATCGTCGACGCAAAAAGTCAATGTCAGGGACGAACAAAATTTGCTTTTAAACAATGCCCACTTTCAAGGAGGTGTTATCATACAATTGTTGTCGTGACCCAGGCATCCGGAGTACAGAACGGCCATACAAGACCGTTCATATTCATACATATGGCCTTATTTCTTAGTATTCGACGCCGTTGTTTATTTGTTTTGCAGCAAATTATGTGCCTTTGTTGAATAAATATGTTCTAGATATATCCTTGTTATATATTATTTCAATTGATAATGCATGAAGAAATATGCGTTCATCTATAGCAACCTAGTCAAATGAGCATTGTCGGATAT
The DNA here is from genome assembly GCA_029582155.1 of Panopea generosa. NCBI lineage: Eukaryota > Metazoa > Mollusca > Bivalvia > Adapedonta > Hiatellidae > Panopea > Panopea generosa. Next base: position 59,255,826 of record CM055897.1, read on the forward strand.
AGAGTGGTTGCGGGATGGACACCATGATTTTTTAGCTTTTATAAAAGGTTCCAATTACGGTGAAATACGTTTACCTGGAATCCCCCCCGTCCACCCACACACACATACACACAAACACAGACGCACACAGACGCACAAACAGACGCACACACACACACGCACGCACGCACGCACGCACGCACGCACGCACGCACACACACACACACACACACACACTTTAGACTGACGGACCTTCTACTGAGATTTTAGTCTGTAGTACGGACCAAGCCTTTCTGATAGGGTCCTTGAAATAGCAATGTTAAGAAAACCACATTTGAACAAGTTGATTGGGCAGTTCGACTGCAAGATTGAACGACGTCACAGTTTAGTAAGCGTTCAATTGCTATGAATTGTGGGACAGTCATAGAATTTCCTGCATTTTCATTTGATGATTCGGGAGATATCAGGTTCTGGTCTAGACTAACTGAGAGTTACAAAGTGTGTACTCATGAGGCCCTTCTGACTGAAAATCGTCGATTCGCCCATTGATGACCAAGACATTTCCAAAACTACATTGCAAATAATTAAAATGAGGAACCTTGTAATGTATGAAGGAGGCTTCCGACATAAGATTGAAAACTAATTGCAAAAAAACAATAGCATGTATTCCATTACAATGATACAGGAACACAGGCTACGTGTTTCCGATGGTTTATAGTGGGGAGTACGCCAACAAAGCATCAATGGACATTATATACCTCAGCAGTAGCAGAACAAGTTAAACACTAATTGCTTTGTTTTATTGCCGGCTTGACCCAAGTCCATTATCTATGAACTGCTACCAGTCGAAACAATAAAACCAAAAGAGTACTTGGTGATTACAATAAACTCGCATCCTTCATCACCATAAAAGAGACAGGTATGAAGTGGTCATGTTCATTACTGATATTATGACTGATATGCAGCCGACATTTAATTGTTCTGCAGTCAGTCGGGTTACCGGAGATTAGTTATACCGGTCACGATTCTTTGATATTCTGTTTTGAGAAGAAAAAAAAGGTTCCAGTCTGCCTAGATAAATTTAGAAATTATAAAAGTAGACAGCCTAATATTTAGTTGATTAAAAGCAAACGTTTTAATATATCTGTCGAATAACATACGTTATAGTTTTTATTAACATGAATATTGTGCCACCATTTGTAAAGTTTATTTTAAACTGGTACAAACCAAATCACCATTGTTCGGTTATCAACTATTTGTCAAATTGTCGAAATGATTTCAATAAATATTAATCAAATGTTAAAATGTTTGATAACAATGATTAAACGTTACGCTGAATAGAAAATGATTAAATAGGTTAAAACACAGCGGCGTATTAATTATAAAACTATGAATTAAAAAATACAGACTTGAATATAATTGTTTTATTTGAAACACCACATTTCTTAAAGAATCGGTTATGTTGCATACATATTAACATTATGTTGTAATTTAGTACAATTAAGTTTTATATGTTGCACTATTAACATGTATGTGCGTAATCAAATGTATGTGCGTAATCAAATGTTTGTCCGTGATCAAATGTATGTGCGTAATCAATGTTTGTCCGTTATCAAATGTATGTGCGTAATCAAATGTTTGTCCGTAATTAAATGTTTATCCGTAATCAAATGTAAACATATGCGTAATCGAACATTTTATTTCAAGTCAGTAAACATTTCTTTTCGCATGTATTTGGAAAAAACTATATAACATGATGTTCCGTTTATGCTAAAACGTTGTATACATTGCCCTTTCCTTTATGATAGTTTATTGCCATTCAATTCTGTTCCTTTCCATTTCCATTTACAGCCGCACGTGACCACATCTCTGTAAACCATGCTACCGGAAGTCGTAATGAAAGTGAATCCAAATTGATCGAAAACGAAACTTCTCAATATCAAAACAGAGTTTTTAATTTCATTTTTGTTGATTTGATAATCATGATTTTGGCCCTAGTTATGATTTACGTTTCGGGGTTATCTGTCGCATCGTGTTTGGAGGCGAATGTGACTTCCGGTTTAGAGAATCGGGTTCTGTCGCGGACGAATATAAAAATTTTATAGGGCCTACAAATAACGAACAATTAATGCAAAATGAAACAAATCTTGCTTTTCGCGCCAATTCGCCAAAGTCAACGAAATTTGTTTGTTCACATGTATATTTAAGACACGTCCGTGGTTATATGTATTATACGTCCGTGGTTATATGTATAAATAATGTTACGTACGTTTATATTATTATACGTCCGTGGATATTATGTATCATACGTCCGTGGTTATATGTATTATACGTCCGTGGTTATATATATCATACGTCCGTGGTTATATGTATAAATAATGTTACGTACGTTTATATTATTATACGTCCGTGGATATTATGTATCATACGTCCGTGGTTATATGTATTATACGTCCGTGGTTATATATATCATACGTCCGTGGTTGTATTTATTATTATGGAACGCCATAGTTGTCCTATGTGGTCGATTTTATATGTATTATGTGCATTCTTTATTATATTATGGTATTCTTTATTATATTATGTGCATTTATCATTATATTATGTGCTTTGTTTATTATATTATGTAGATACGTTATTACATTATGTCGATACTTTATTACATCATGTCGATACTTCATTACATTATGTGGATACTTTATTACATTATGTCGATACTTCATTACATTATGTAGATACATTACTACATTATGTGGATACTTTATAACATTATGTAGATACATTACTACATTATGTGGATACTTTATTATATTCTGTAGGTACCTCATTACATTATGTAGACACGTCATTATATTGTGTAGATACTTTATTACATTACGTGGATATTTCATTATATTCTGCAGATTCTTCATAACATTATGTAGATACTTTATTATATTATGTAGATACTTCATTACATTGTGTCGAAATTTATTATATCTTGTCGAAAGTTTATTATATTATGTAGATACTTCATTATATTCTTTCTCTCAAAGAAGCTTGTTGTTTAAACCGGTGTCAATATAGAAATCACCCCATCAAAATGATCTCGTCATCATAAGGAAGTATCGACATAGTATAATAAAGAATGCACATAATATAATAAACTTTCGACAAGATACAATAAAGTTTCTACATAATATAATACACTTTCGACACGATATAATAAAGTTTCAACATAATGTAATGAAGTATCTACAGAATGTAATAAACTTTCGACAAGATATAATAAAGTTTCGACATAATGTAATGAAGTATCTACCGAATACAATAAAGTTTCTACATAATATCATAAACTTTCGACTAGATAAAATAAAGTTTCTACATAATATAATAAACTTTCGACAATATATGATAAAGTTTCGACATAGTGTAATGAAGAATCTACAGAATATAATAAAGTATCCACATTATGTAATAAACAGTCTACATAATGTGGTGAAGTATCTACACAATATAATGACGTATCTACATAATGTTATAAACAGTCTACATAATATAATAAAGTATCTACAAAATGTTATGAAATATTGACATAATGTTATAAAGTATCGACATAATGTAATAACGTATCTACATAATATAATAAATAAAGCACATAATATAATGATGAATGCACATGATATAATAAAGAATGCACATAATACATATAAAATAGACCACACAAGACAGCTATGGCGTTCCATATATTATACGTCCGTGGTTATATGTATCATATGTCCGTGGTTATATGTATTATACGTCCGTGATTATATGTATCATATGTCCGTGGTTATATGTATCATACGTCCGTGATTATATGTATCATACGTCCGTGGTTATATGTATCATACGTCCGTGGTTATATGTATTATACGTCCGTGGTTATATGTATCATACGTCCGTGGTTATATGTATCATACGTCCGTGATTATATGTATCATACGTCCGTGGTTATAAACGTATATGTATATATGTATCTAGTTTAAACTTATTTATTTTCAAACACAAAAAGTCACCTGTATGTATTATATTGAATAAGTTTGCAAAATATACGTATTATGAAATATTAAAAAAAAGTTTATTTTACGTCGAGTGTGAACAAAAAGTTCTTACAACGTTTCCAATGATATATTTTAAATACGAAATAAAGTTACATTTTTTAATGTTGTCGCATTCAAAATGATCCGTTTGCTCATTACGTGGTCTACGATTAGTCATGAAACTGAATCTGCAAGCTAGTTAAACAATCCTAAAAAACAGGTATCATTTTTCTCATTTCTGTCGTTTCCTTTTCTCTGTGTCATTTATTATTGAATAATTTGAAAATTAAGGCATTTAATTTATTGAATGCCATTAATACGCCGGTACTCAAGAAAGACGCGAGCGTCGGTGGTTTGTGAATGAATAGGTCGCAGCAAAGGCTGACAACGAGGCTACAACTCATCTGTCACTTGTGAAAATCACTTTATCGTGGGGACGGCGCTAGGTGAAACCGGTGTCGGAGTAAAAGAAACATGATATTGATATTAACATAAGGCTGAATGGCTCTTATTTCCTTTTGAAAGTGGATACATTGATAATTATTATAATTCATCCAGATAGATACCATTACGGAGTATAATTAACGATTTGCCGTTTATATCAATCTTTTTAGTTTGTTGGACTATGTACCGCCAGTATCATAATTACGCAAACATTACTTTGACCTGATGTGTTGGAAGTGTATCTAATGCCTTACAAAATCGACTTATATCGTAAGTTTTGTGTAGAATTAAAAGCGCTAGAAGTGTTTTGTATGGCACGTGATCTCGTGGCAGAGCACCGGACCCGGCGATTCTCCAACATGATCACGTGTTGTATCATTAAACAAGACGGGGCATTTATTACTGCTCATGTGTAGTACTTAATTCACCAAGGAGACTTGGAACGTGATCTGTTGTTGTTACTTGTTTCACAATCAATGTAACATAGGAAGAAAGTTTAAACTAAAATAATATGAGCTGAAATTTTTTACCATATACCACTGATATGGAACTATATGGCTATACTATTGTCAGCATATACATATTGACTACTGAAGACAGCTTGAAGAAAATTAATCATGACATGCATGACAACATCGAAAAGCATAAACTGTTTAACAAAAAAACATACCACGTCTCATTGTCAGTTAGAACCACAAGAATATATTGAAAACTTTTAAGTGTTCAGTATTTTTTTTTATCTAATCGACTTATTTTGCAAAATCGCAGAGAACATCAGCTGTTTATTAAGTCAGTCACTATTACATTTATCTTGAATAAACCTTAGTACCTCCTAGATAATGACCACATGCAAAAAAGTTTTGGTTTGACTATAAGTTTATATTTAAGTGTATAAATATATATGTTTACATATATTATACACAACCTCAAACACTAGTCACAGATGCGCTAAAGCTGGAGTTTGAGCTGGAGGTAGTACTGAAGTTTACCAAGATACCGGGCGAGAATTGTGACGGATGCCACAGATATGTTACCATGTCATAGACTTCTTAAAAATGACGATTCTTTCATTTATAAAGCATATAATAGAAGATGGGAAATGAATGAGTTTAGATACATTTTTTTACGACGTTGTGAGTGCCAGTGACATTGCCCGATATGTAAAAATAAAGCAGGGCTCCACCTATATCGAACGCTACCTAAATTTGTTCTTTGACGTTAAAGATATTGTTTTAATTTTGGTTGTTTTAGAAAGCATATCTCAATAAAAAAACATTAGAACATCTTCGGTTTGAGAAAAACCTACGTAGGCTTCTACTCTGCTACAACTAGGCGTGCACGTAATTGTGGAGTTTTACGCGCCCGCTCATGTTTAAGTTATCAACAACAGCTCAACAGCCCAGTGTGTGTATGTACTATTAAAATATCTATCTAATAAAGCATATTTAATCGTGTTTAACACCATGTTCAACACATAATAAGTATTATGAACAGAGTTTAAAAAATCGTGCTCCATCTTATATAACATATATGTTTATTATCAATGATAACAGTATTAGAATGTTCAACAAATGATGCAAACTTTATTAATCAATCTAAAACCAAACAGGAAATAATTCGAGTAAATATCAGAAACTAAACTACAGGCAAACCCTTTACAACAAATTGTGTTAAATGGTTACAAGAACCAATAGCTACTTCATTTTCTGATGTGCTGAATATTATATTTAGTAATGAATTAACAAGTATATGTGCTTGTGCTACAAATAATGCATGTACATAATTTATAATTAGCTGAACGTAATTATAATTGTTGTTTTGTTGTTGTATTGTTGTTTTACTATACTTGTTGTTGTTGTATTGTTTTTTATTGTTGTTTTTTATTGTTGTTGCATTGTTGATGTATTATTTTGTATTTTTGTTTTATTGTTGTTGTTTTGTTGTATTGTTGTTTAGTTTTTATATTGTTATGCCCCTCAATATTTTGGGGTGGCATATAGTAATCGTCCGTCCGTCCTTCCGTCCGGTATTTCGTTTACGGCCTGTATCTTTGTCATGCATAGATGGATTTTGTTGATACTTGGTACAAATGATCAACATAACATGACGACGTGTCGCGAGTAAGACCCACGCCCGTAACTCAAAGGTCAAGGTCACTATTCGAGTTTGTTTGACAACATTTCGAGTTTGTGTGAGATTTCGTGTCCGGCATGTAACGTTGTCATGCATAGACCCCCCACCACCACCACATAAATATTAGTTTCAAACTAATTGGGCTGACCTCTTTAAATTAAGGATTTTGTTCATTCATTCTTTAATTATATATATGGCATATACAGTTTCATTGGTTGAGGAAGATCTCAGAATGAACCTTAGTAGAACCATTGTCCTTCCGAACCAACGTCCTTCCGAACCATTGTCCTTCCGAACCATTGTCCTTCCGAACCATTGTATTTTCGAACCATTGTCCTTCCGAACCAACGTCAATCCGAACCATTGTCCTTCCGAACCACCGTCCTTCCGAACCAATGTTCTTCCGCAAGTAAATGTAAAACATTCGCGCATTAAGTTTTCGAACCGAGCTTGGCTCGAATCCACGACTTCAGAGATAAATTACCGCTAAACGACAGCGAATGACCCAATAATTAAACAAACCTGTCGAAATGTGCACGCATCTAGCTTCACGTTGAAAAGTATTTTATTTTTACACTGCTCAAGCGCCGTCTAGCGTGGATTTAAACAATAGTAACATACATGGTACCGTCCAGTTTGTCCATATTTACAGGTTAAGTCCAACGATATTAATTAGCATTCTCTGGTTCTTTTATCAGTTCTATATGACGGTACGTGGTGGGTCTCGTGTCAGCGCGTGACTGTGCACAAGTGCCTACGCGTGTCACGTGGAGGGCGGTTCTACGATAACTTTTCGACTGCGACTGTTCTGTGACAAACTCCATGTTTTTTAAAGTTATGATATTTCACCAAAATGATATGTCTGCTCGTATCATGTTATCAAATACACATAGACAGTTTTGTTATACGTGTTTGGAAATAAAATAAAAAAACAGGTAGCATATTGCAGTTAGTGTCTCTTTGTAATAAACAGCAAGCAATATACAACAATCAACGGGGAGATTAGCTTAAATACATGTTATACGTATATGTCTCTATATGGAGAACAAACCAGTGAACTTGTGACGTAAAATGTGACGTAATTTGTTACAGAGTCCGCTCTTAGTACAAAATTGGCAGACATTTAAGGAGTTTGGCCTTGGACTTGCCCCAAGGCTTTTGACCTAGGGTTTGTCCCAAGGCCATAGCATCAATGCTGAATTTCTGACGATATCAACTTATCAGCTAACTGCCCAAAAATTCGAAGTACTCCTCTTTGAAAATGTGCGATGTAAATTAGCTTAACATGGATCCAACTAAATTGCATTAAAAATCAAAAATATTATCAGAAAAAACTTGTTAATATGATGTTTAAATGAATTGGAAAGACTTTCGACCAGTATGAACCATAAATTGTTTAACACAAGTTTAGAAGTTAAATAACGGCTTGAATACGTCACATGTGTAACACATATTCACTGTATAAAAATAATGTATACAATTGTGTCGAATAAGGGACAGGTGTAAAAAATGGACGGTACTGTTAACATTAGTGTTAATTAATCTGTAACTGGCTACGCAAATTAAACTCTTTATTGATTAACCATTTTAATCATGGTATCTTAGAATATCTAGTTTATATAACAGAACAGATGGTTAATATCCATGATCAAATGCATGAGATACAAACAACTGAAAGGAGATGGTCATAACGATTACATTAAATTGACTCGTTTACACAATACTTTTCGCTCGAAAAATACTGGCAGTACCCTTTGACTTTTTTTTTATTTGTTATTCGATTCGATTTCGATATTCTTGACATTTTTTTTTAACAATAAGAACGTTAATGTTAGAAAAATCGATCAAGAATTACAAAAGATACAACCTTTTAATATATGTACGGTACTGAAAATATATTATTTCGCATTAAATCTTGCGTTTGAAAAAACATGGCGGTACCGCTTAAAATGTTTGATTTTATTGATATGAATATAATGCTGAAGTTCTTTAGTTTTATATGATATCAACAAAATACAAATCTGATCATTTAAAGACAAAAAATAAAGATGGACTACTGACATCTAACTCTTGGGGAGTTTTAATCTTGGAGTAGAACTTTAAAAACTCAATGCTGATTGGAGTAGAATTTTGAAAACTCAATTCTAATTAGAGTAGGATTTCGAAAAACTCTCACCTACTTATCCACCAAGCCATCTGCAGCCCCAGGCCTCCAGCACTCAAAGCTTTTCGATTCTTCAGTCAGCTGCATACGCGTCCACATTATTAAATAATGCTTATTACATTTTTATTATTGTTATTTAAATTTGAGGAATTATTTGATGAATTATTGGTATTATTTGGATGCTAATTCTTATTTTTATAAATGTTGTTTTTGTGTGTTCGTCCTTATTTATTTTTTTCTTACATAATGTTATCACAGAAAAAAAATGTATAAGAATTATTTTTAAGTATGTTCTTTTGCTTGAAACCAGCAGTGAAACTAGCACACATTCTTACTTAATACCATTACAGCTTACAGTTTCTGCTTTTTTTATTTTATGTCATTGGCAGTAAACTAATCCAAGTCTAAGTAACAAAAAACTAAATGTTACAAATTAAAAAATATAACCGTGTTCCTACACAGTAATAGTATCACCCTAGAGTAAACGATAATTTAAAGAGTAATGTATCCGGGAATACAGTAGCAAATAAATCATGTTTGAAGACCTGTACGCATATACTCAATTAAACACACAACTATTTCTTACAGGATAAATTCAAATGTCAAAATCATTTTGTTTTATTAGGTTTCATATTTACATATTGCCTGCAAGTTTTGAACATTTTGACACGGTTTAACAATATCACGTGTCTCCAGTTACATCTAGCTTGCGTGTAACGAAGTTATCAGCGGTGTTTTGTGTCTTCTTTAGTTTCCCGCCTTTTGTAAGTGCGGTTAAAGGATCTGTCGTCTGGTGTCATTCTAGATTTGACCATGTCATTTGCTGTGAATCAAGTATGCTAGTTTATCGTGTCCATCACATGACATCAGGGGTATCAAACGGTCTACTGTTTCACAACATAACATGAAATTTTCTTTAATCTTAACATTTATAAATACGGGGTCTTGTTGTGTTTTTTTTCATAGTAGAAAGTTTGCCGTTTGTCCTAAAATAAATTTCTAAAAAAATGAGACTGTGAACACATAAGATAATACAAAAGAAAACATCTACACATGTTTGGATCAACTCTAGAACTATAAGACGCTTGCTTGTTTATTAAAACAATTCAGAATAATTTCTAAAATTTAATATCAAAGATCATAGGTATGACATTATTATAATAACAGTTGTCTTAGGCAAAACTATGTTCAATAGTAAAACATAGATTATATCAATGATATAAACGTACAGGTAAGGATTAAAATTCATTAGCTCAAAACTGGAAGTACAGCAGATGGTCGTCATGTTCTGCAGCTATTACACGACGGAAAGTTTGACTTTTTTAACAAATGAACCTTATTGTATAACCATTAAACAATCAGCTTCTGTGAATGTAATATTTGACGAATGGTTGTTTTGACAATCTGAGTACGATGTTCGAAACACTACCACACTCGGTGCGATGTTCGAGTCACTACCACTGGGTGCGATGTTCGAGTCACTACCACTGGGTGCAATATTCGAGACACTACCACTGGGTACGATGTTCGAGATACTACCAGTGGGTACGACGATCGAGTCACTACCACTGGGTACGATATTCAGGACACTACCACTGAGTACGATGCTCGAGACGCTACTACTGGGTACGATGTTCGAGATACTACCGCTTGGTACGACGATCGAGTCACTACCATTGGGTACGATGTTCGGGACAATACCTCTGAGTACGATGTTCGAGACACTACCACTGGGTACGATGTTCGGGACACTACCACTGATTACGATGTTCGAGACACTACCACTGAGTACGATGCTCGAGACACTACCACTGGGCACGATGTTCGGGACACTACCACTGGGTACGATATTCGAGACACTACCACTGGGTACGATGTTCGAGTCACTATCACTGGGTACGATGTTCGAGACACTACCACTGGGCACGATGTTCGAGACACTACCACTAGGCACGATGATCGGGACACTACTACTGAGTACGATGCTCGAGATACTATCACTGGGCACGATGTTCGGGACACTACCACTGAGTTCGAGACACTACCACTGGGCACGATGTTCAAGACACTACCACGATGTTCGAGACACTACCAACACTACCAGTGAGCACGATGTTCGGGACTACCACTGAGTACAATGTTCGAGACACTACCACTGGAAACGATGTTCGGAACACTACCACTGAGTACGATGTCCGGGACACTACTACTGAGTACGATGTTCGAGACACTACCACTGGGCACGATATTCGGGATACAGATCCAGAACACAGATGGATGAGTTGTAAGGTCGATCTATATGATACAGATCCAGAACTCTGATTGATGAGTTTAGAACCCAGATGGATGAGTTGTGAGGTCGATCTATATGATACAGATCCAGAACACAGATGGATGAGTTGTGAGGTCGATCTTTTTGATACAGATCCAGAACCCAGATGGATGAGTTGTGAGGTCGATCTATATGATACAGATCCAGAACACAGATGGATGAGTTGTGAGGTCGATCTTTTTGATACAGATCCAGAACTCAGATGGATGAGTTGTGAGGTCGATCTATATGATACAGATCCAGAACACAGATGGATGAGTTGTGAGGTCGATCTATATGATACAGATCCAAAACCCAGATGGGTGAGTTGTGAGGTCGATCTATATGATACAGATCCAGAACCCTGATTGATGAGTTTAGAACCCAGATGGATGAGTTGTGAGGTCGATCTATATGATACAGATCCAGCACCCAGATGGATGAGTTGTAAGGTCGATCTTTATGATACAGATCCAGAACACAGATGGATGAGTTGTGAGGTCGATATTTATGATACAGATCCAGGACCCTGATTGATGAGTTTAGAACCCAGATGGATGAGTTGTGAGGTCGATCTATATGATACAGATCCAGAACCCAGATGGATGAGTTGTAAGGTCGATCTTTATGATACAGATCCAGGACCCAGATGGATGAGTTGTGAGGTCGATCTATATGATACAGATCCAAAACCCAGATGGGTGAGTTGTGAGGTCGATCTATATGATACAGATCCAGAACCCAAATGGACGAGTTGTGAGGTCGATCTATATGATACAGATCCAAAACCCAGATGGACGAGTTGTGAGGTCGATCTATATGATACAGATCCAGAACCAAGATGGATGAGTTGTGAGGTCGATCTATATGATACAGATCCAGAACCCAGATGGATGAGTTGAGAACCCAGATGGATGAGTTGTGAGGTCGATCTTTATGATACAGATCCAGAACCCAGATGAAGGAATTGTGAGGTCGATTTATAAACAAGCTTGTGTTGTGTCACTTTTGGTCTCATTTTTGTAATACGTGTATTCTCATAATTTTAAACAAAACGACTTTTCAAATTTTAACCAAACACATTTTATTTGGGCTTAATTTGTTCATCTTATAGCTTGTTATCCATACGTTCAAAACGAATTACGAATGACATCATCTTTGGTTTTCGTTATTCGGTATGAATGGTTAAGACAATCATTTGCATACGAGCTTCTTCTTGTCCATGTGGCAAATCATATTCTATTTGCTTCTTTTTTGGCTTAGTTATTATATATTGTTTTGATATACATTAAGCGACGTAACAGGCAAGTTCTATTCTTTTAGTTCAATAAAAAAATTGGTATGAGTAAATATTTAGCATAAAGGGTAAATATCTGGATCATATCTGGTGTAAAATACCATTGCTTGTCGTTAAACACATGTATTTGAACGCGCAATTATCGCCGGTATTTGAATTTGACCTACCCCGAGGAATAACGTGTAAAGCATAATGCGTGCATAGCATAATTATCTGATCTCGGTTGTATCCGTAAACGTCCGGAAAATTCCGGGAACCATCGATTAAACCCGGTTAAGAGGTCAAGTTTAAACTTTGATTTATACCGCCGACCTTGTTATATCCCTACATAGTGCAGTGCTTATATCTTCGGATTGTCGCTCTTTTTTTTTTGTTCATTTCCCTAGCAACACTATATTTTTTTCCTACAGTGCGCTCGCCATAAACGGCTCCTCATATCTATAAAAGTAGGTTAAAAACCAATTGAGATGGCTCCATATATGCATTGATATCTTTGCACATATCTAGCGACTGTTCTAATACCGAAGGATGACGGAATTGGCCGAGTATATACTATTGAATAAAAAAGTTTACGATAATTTCCGTCACCGTAGCGGTTAATTAACATATTTAAATTACTGATCAGTAAATATATAATTCATAATCATTTATTCACGTGAACGAGAGGCACCGGTCGTTATCAAATGAAAATGCACGAAAATGTTTTCATATGAATTGTTTATCTTTTTATGAACAATAAACATCTTTATTTGCTGAATACGCAGATTTAAGCAGAAAAAATGGAAACGTTGTCGTTGTCTTAGTATTCAATAAACAGGAGCACGGTGAAATTGTTGTTGTTGTTGTTGTTGTTGTTGTTGTCGTTGTCTTAGTATTCAATAAAAAGGAGCACGGTGTAATTGTTGTTGCTGTTGTCGTTGTCTTAGTATTCAATAAACAGGAGCACGGTGAAAATGTTGTAGTTGTTGTTGTCGTTGTCTTAGTAATCAATAAACAGGAGCACGGTGAAATCGTTGCAGTTGTAGTTGTGGATTTTGTTGTTGTTGTTGTCGTTGTCTTAATATTCAATAAACTGGAGCACGGTGAAATTGTTGTATTTGTTGTTGTCGTTGTCTTAGTAATCAATAAACAGATGCACGGTGAAATGGTTATAGTTGTTGTTGTCGTTGTCTTAGTAATTAATAAACAGGAGCACGGTGAAATAATTGTAGTTGTAGTTGTGGATTTTGTTGTTGTTGTTGTCGTTGTCTAAGTATTAAATAAACTGGAGCACGGTGAAATGGTTGTAGTTGTTGTTGTCGTTGTCTTAGTATGTAACAAACAGGAGCACGGTGAAATTGTTGAATTTGTAGTTGTTGACTTTCTTGTTGTTGTTGTTGTCGTTGTCTAAGTATTAAATAAACAGGAGCACGGTGAAATGGTTGTAGTTGTTGTTGTTGTTGTCTTAGTATGTAACAAACAGGAGCACGGTGAAATGGTTGTAGTTGTTGTTGTTGTTGTCTTAGTATGTAACAAACAGGAGCACGGTGAAATTGTTGTATTTGTTGTTGTCGTTTTCTTAGTATTCAATAAACAGGAGCAGGGTGAAATGGTTGTATTTGTTGTTGTCGTTGTCTTAGTATTCAATAAACAGGAGCACGGTGAAAATGATGTTGTTGTTGTTGTTGTTGCTGTTGTTGTCGTTGTCTTAGCATTCAATAAACAGGAGCACGGTGAAATGCTTGTTGTTGCTGTTGTCGTTGTCTTAGTATTCAATAAACAGGAGCACGGTGAAATTGTTGTTGTCGTTATCTTAGCATTCAATAAACAGGAGCACGGTGAAATGGTTGTTGTTGTTGTTGTTGTTGTTGTTGTTGTTGTTGTTGTTGTTGTTGTTGTTGTTGTTGTTGTTGTTGTTGTTGTTGTTGTTGTTGTTGTTGTTGTTGTTGTTGTTGTTGTTGTTGTTGTATTCAATAAACAGGAGCACGGTCAAATTGTTGCAGTTGTTGTTGTCGTTTTCTTAGTAGTCAAAAAACAGGAGCACTGTGAAATTGTTATAGTTGTAGTAGTGGATTTTGTTGTTGCTGTTGTCGTTGTATAAGTATTCAATAAACAGGACTACGGTGAAATTGTCGTTGTTGTCGTTGTCTTAGCATTAAATAAACAGGTGCACGGGGAAATTGTTGTAGTTGCTGTTATGGTTGTAGTTGTTGTTGTCGTTGTCTTAGTATTCAATAAACAGGAGTGCGGTGAAATTGTTGTTGTTGTTGTTGTTGTTGTTGTTGTTGTTGTTGTTGTTGTTGTTGTTGTTGTTGTTGTTGTTGTTGTTGTTGTTGTTGTTGTTGTTGTTGTTGTTGTTGTTGTTGTTGTCTTAGTATTCAATAAACAGGAGCACCGTGAAATTGTTGTAGTTGTAGTTGTGGATTTTGTTGTTGCCGTTGTCGTTGTCTTAGTATTCGATATACAGGAGCACGGTGAAATTGCTGTTGTTGTTGTTGCTGTCGTTGTCTTAGTATTCAATAAACAGGAGCACGGTGAAATTGTTGGAGTTGTTGTTTTCGTTATCTTAGTATTCAATAAATAGGAGCACGGTGAAATGGCTGTAGTTGTTGTTGTCGTTGTCTAAGTATTCAGGAGCACGGTGAAATTGTTGTAATTGTATTTGTTGATTTGTTGTTACAGTTGTCGTTGTCTATTCAAGAAACAGGAGCACGGTGAAATTGTTGTTGTTGTTGTTGTTGTTGTTGTTGTTGTTGTTGTTGTTGTTGTTGTTGTTGGATTTTCTTGTTGTTATTGTCATTGTCTAAGTATTCAATAAACAGTAGCACGGTAAAATGGTTGTTGTTGTTATTGATGTTGTTGTTTTTGTTGTCGTTGTCTAAGTATGTAACAAACAGGAGCACAGTGAAATTTTTGTTGTTGTTGTTGTCGTTGTCTTAGTATTCAATAAACAGGAGCACGGTGAAATTGTTGTAGTTGTTGCTGTCGTTGTCTTAGTATTCAATAAACAGGAGCACGGTAAAATGGTTGTAGTAGTTGTTGTTGTTGTCTTAGTATTCATTAAACAGGATCACGGTGAAATTGTTGTATTTGTAGTTGTGGATTTTGTTGTTGCTGTTGTCGTTGTCTTATTATTCAATAAAAATGAGCACGGTGAAATTGTTGTTGTTGTTGTTGTCGTTGTCTTAGTATTCAATAAACAGGAGCACGGTGAAATTGTTGTAGTTTTTGTTGTCGTTGTCTTAGTATTCAATAAAAATGAGCACGGTGAAATTGATGTTGTTGTTGTTGTTGTCGTTGTCTTAGTATTCAATAAACAGGAGCACGGTGAAATGATGTAGTTGTTGTTGTCGTTGTATTAGTATTCAATAAACAGAAGCACGGTAAAATTGTTGTAGTTGTAGTTGTGGATTGGGATTTTGCTGTTGTCGTTGTTTTAGTATTTAATAAACAGGAGGACGTTGAAATTGTTGTTGTCATTGTCGTTGTCTTAGTATTCAATAAACTGGAGCACGGTAAAATTGTTGTAGTTGTAGTTGTGGATTTGGTTGTTGCCGTTGTCGTTGTCTTAGTATTTAATAAACAGGAGCACGGTGAAATTGTTGTTGTTGCTGTTGTCGTTGTCTTAGTATTCAATAAACAGGAGCACGGTGAAATTGTTGTTGTTGTTGTCGTTGTCTTAGTATTCAATAAGCAGGAGCACGGTGAAATGGTTGTAATCGTACTTGTTGTTGTGGATTGTGTTGTTGCTGTTGTAGTTGTCATAATATGCATTAAACAAAAGCACTGGTTTTTGTTGTTGCGGATTTTGTTGTTGCTGTTGCTGTTTTGATGTGGTTTGTGTTGTTGTTCTTGTCGTTGTCATAGTACGCATTTAACAGAAGCACTGGTTGTTGTTGTTGATGTAGTTGTTGTTGTTGTTGTTATGGTGGTGGTGGTGTTTTATGTTGTTGTATTTGTTTTGTTGTTGTTTTTGTTGTCTTGGTATACATTAAGCAGAAATGTTGATGATATGTTTATGTTGCTTTAGTTAACATTAAGCAGCGTTCTTGCAGTTGTTGTTTTATGAAAAGGGAAAATATGTAAAGCAACTTTCCTTACGTGACATGTATATTAGTAATATATACAGAAAGTGCAGATGATGAAACGCCTAACTAATTTTAACTGTTTCATGTTTTATTATAATTACAATATTACCTAAATTTTCAAGTAGCAGTAATTTCTCTCTGATCATGGCAAAACAGGAGCAAAGTAATTATGTTACATGCATCGATAATTAGAAAAAAATGATTAAACGTTCATCGAACAGTATCAGAATTGGATCACAAGAATAATTACAAGATAAAACTCGCTGTTCGGGGTAGAGGCCGTAATCTGTAGACACGTGACTTTTGATTCCTAGTGGACATCAGTCATTCGCCACCTGCCAAAGTTTGGTGTCGATTTCACACCAGACAAAACGATGATGCTTGTTTTCTTTGATCTTTAGGGTTGCCCAAATAAACATGCCCGATTATCAAATTCATAAGCGATACTGAAGGTCTCATTATCATCTCTTTATCGCGGGATTCCGCGATAAGACGGTGAGAACATGCTGGAATTCCAACAACGGTCTTAAAACGTCTGATTTGCTTTGATTTATATTTGAAAATTTAATGGGGAAACACAACACGACTAATTTAAAGAGGAGAATAACTGACAATAACAAGGTCGTGATAAGCAGGACATACGATCAGTACTTAGATATGTTCTGTAACGATGATTATGCGATCATAAATTGTATATAAACATGTAGATGGTGACGGAGATATGGATAAGTAAATAGTCATTTTATGTTTCCTGCGCCATGCATTGATTGAAATAAATGACATATTAAAAGCATGATGTAGTACTTCATTTAAATGCCAAGACAGTAGTCTAAAAGTAAAGGAGAAAAGATCTAATAAATGCATTATCAACGCATCATCAATGCAGCAGAACCAACATTATTACTAGCAGAAGTAACAGTAGCGGCAGTTGTTTCAGCAACAGTATCAACATACTAGAGTTTGGACCAGTATTATAGGTAACTTTATGGCGTTAAATAAGCGTCCAAAAATGATAAAAAATATGATGTAACTCATTTTATTCAGGTTGGGTCAATGGAAAGTGTCCGCCATTGCGAGAACAAAAAAAAACAACTTATTATTTGTGTTTTATTATATTACTGTTGTTTTTATTTGTTCCAACCACATAAAATTATTGCCTCAGAATAAATATTAAGACAACACCAGCTTTATTCAACCAGCCACATATATAATTACACACATGCATATGTGTGCATGAGATGCACGAGTTAATGTTTACAATGTGAACAGTATGTGGACGTTTTTCATGTGTATTTTAACATTAAGGCGCAATAACATAATTATATACTGTAATACACATAGCGGAATGGTCTCGGCTAGTATGGGATGTACTTCGCAAATTATAATATTTCTCTTCACCATATAACTTACTGATGCAGAAGTTTATGACGTATGTGATATCTACCTGACAATGTGTCCGCATTGCCCAGCGTTCGTGTGTATTAATTTTTTTGTGTGCCGATCTACTTTCCAAAATGGCGTTAACGTAATTGTATGGTAGACGGAAATTAATTTATAGATTGTGTTATATATAGCCTCTTGATTAAACCCGTCGTTGGCATGGTAACATTGGAAAAGTAAATAAACACTTTATATGAGTTGTGTGACAAAAAGCCGGGCTCTTTTATCATTCGTTTTATTAAACTCGTTTACAAAAAAAGTTTATTAATCGCTTTAGAATTTCGCATTATCTATTTTGCTAAATTGTTTAATCAGTCAATAACTATTGATAACAATAACATATGAGCACTCATTAAGCTCCTTTTGATAGTTTTTTTATATGGACTTGTCTATAATAAATAACGTTTACTTTCAACGTTTACCATTTTGTCAATAGTTACATAAGACATTGTTTCAAAGTTAAACTTTTTTGGTGTGTGTTTTTCATACCAATATAAAACCAAACTTCACGGCCAAATTACTGACACCTTTTTACAATATTACGGAATTTCATCGTAGCATAATTATGATTTACAGAGAACTTGCATGTATACTTTTAAAACAATGTAAAACAACAAAGTGACCCGTTTCTTATTCAACCGCGACATTAAACTGCTCTGACGTGACGTGTCGTTTTGCTATTTTACCACAATGTAGGTTACATCACTTAATCATTTTAATAGGTTATAACTCATTTAAAAGAAGTGATATTACTCATTCGAATAGGTGATTTGAAATGAATGAGTGATATCACTCTTTCGATTTAGTGATATCACCTATTCGGATGAGCGATACCACCTATTCGAATGAGTGATACCATTCGATCAAATGATGGTATCACACACTCAAAATGGAATTAATATCACCTATTTAGATTGGTTATGTTACTCTTTCGAATAGGTGGTAAAACTTACTGTTGTTAAATAGAAACAAACGACGACCCGTACATGACTGCGTAATTAATAATCCAAATGTATCCTTATTGTGTATGTATGTTAATATTACTGGATACATAACTCAATATCTCTCATAAAAATGTTTAATAATTGTATAATAAATGTATAATAAATGTATACTAAATAACTAAATATATAATAAATGTATAGTAAATGTATTATAAATGTATAATTACTATAAACGGTCCTTCAGTTAAATAATTCTTACTATCAAGTTACCAAATCTTATTTGAAATAACTAAATTTTAACCTTTGTGAAATTTGATTAGTTAACTGGAAATTTAAAACATGTGTTTTGTTATATTTTTGTGTAGCGTTTAACCCAACAAAAGATGCAACACGCAAAATTACTATAATAGATGTATTCATTTCACGAATTTTGAAATAGATCTTATCTTTTAATTTTTCTTTGTAATAGTAACATAATCAAATTGGTAGAAGGTTAGTAAAGGTCAATAATACAGAATTCGCCGTGTACAGTAAATTACCGCAAACAAACAAATGTACTCTAATATCCAACATTCCTTTTTATGCGGTTTAATGTAGTCACTATAACCTATAAAGACAGAGCTTTGCCACTCAACTGATAAAAAACAGTTTACATGTGTAAGTTTTAGAGACAAAGCTTCCATACGTAACTGATAGAGACAGGGCATTCATGCGTAACTGATAGAGAAAATGCTCCCATGTGTACTTGATAGAGACATATTTTCCATATGTAACAGATTGAGACAAAGCTTCCATATGTAACTGATAGAGACAAAGCTTCCATACGTAACTGATAGAGACATATCTTCCATATGTAACTGATAGAGACAAAGCTTCCATACGTAACTGATATAGACAAAGCTTCCATACGTAGCTGATAGAGACAAAGCTTCCATACGTAATTGATAGAGACAAAGTTTCCTTACGTAACTGATAGAGACAAAGCTTCCATACGTAATTGATAGAGACAAAGCTTCCATACGTAGCTGATATTGACAAAGCTTCCACACGTAATTGATAGAGACAAAGTTTCCATACGTAGCTGATAGAGACAAAGCTTCCATACGTAGCTGATAGAGACAACGCTTCCATACGTAACTGACAGAGACAAAGCTTCCATACGTAACTGACAGAGACAACGCTTCCATATGTAACTGATTGTGCCAAAGCTTCCATATGTAACTGATAGAGACAAAGCTTCCGTACGATACCGATAGAGACAGAGCTTCCATGTGTAACTGACAGAAACGAATCTTCCATTCATATGATAGAGATAAAACGTCAATGCGTTACATTTTATATTTAACTGATAGAAGCAGAGCTTCCATGCGTAACTGATAGAGACAAAGCTTCCATGCATAACAGATAGAGACAAGGCTTCCATAGGTAACAGATAAAGACACACCTTCAATACGTTACTGATAGAGAAAGGACTTCAGTATGTAGCTGATAGAGACAACGCTTCCATATATAACTGATAAACAAAGCTTTCATACGTAACTGATAGTGACCAAAAAAAGCTTCTATATGTAACATATATAGACAAAGCTTCCATACGTAACTGATAGAGACAGAGCTTCCATTCTTAATTGTAGAGACAAAAGTTCCATACGTAACTGATAGAGAAAAAGCTTCCATACGTAACAGATAGAGACAAAGCTTCCATATGTAACTGGCAGAGACAAAGCTTCCATACGTAACTGATAGAGAAAAAACTTCCATACGTAATTGGCAGAGACAAAGCTTCCATACGTAACAGATAGAGACAACGTTTACATATGTAACTGATAGATACACAGCTTTGCTTTGTAATTGATAGAGACACAGCTTCCATACGTAACTGATAAAGAAAACGCTTCCATATGTAACTGTTAAAGAAAAAGCTTCCATACGTAGCTAATAGAGACAAAGCTTCCATATATAAATACTAGAGACAAGTACTTATACTACTACTACTACTACTACTACTACTACTACTACTACTACTACTACTTCAACTACTACTACTACTACTACTACTACTACTACTACTACTACTACTACTACTACTACTACTATTATTATAATTACTACTACTACTACAACTACTTCTACTATAATTATTGTTATTACTACTACTGCAACTACTATTAGTACTTCTACTACTATTACTACTACTACTACTACTACTACTACTACTACTACTACTACTACTACTACTACTACTACTACTACTTTAACTTCTACTACTACTATTGCTACTACTAGTACTAATATTACAACAACAACAACAACAACAACTACTACTACTACTACACTTACTACAACTACTACTACTACTACTACTACTACTACTACTACTACTACTACTATTACTACTACTATTACTACTACAACTTCTACTACTTCTTCTTCTTATTCTTCCTTTTCTTCTTTTTCTTCTTCTTCTTCTATTACTACTATTACTATCAATAATAATATAGTCTCTATTGTTTAACAGAGATATCTGATAGGTCGAACAACACCACATTTAATTTCAATTCGTACAACATTTCCTCCCGGGACAAATATTTTAATAGTATGCAATAATTTCAATCCCCCCTCCACACCCCCCCCCCTCCCCCCCCTTCCTTCTTCATCAGATAAACAAGAAGCTTAAACGGGTGACCCAAATTGAAACTATTGACCCTTGGTTCCTTTTTTACGAGCCATTTAATGAATTTGAATTAATCGCATCAAGTTTGTTTACTTCATTGCAAATCACAATCACAATTAAGTATTTAAATTTTGTTAATCAGTAAAGTCGCACGTGCCGCTTATCTGCATTGTCACATGCACGGGCATTTTTTTAATATTCCTCATTAATATAAAAAAGTAATAAGATATCAACCGATTGCCGGGAATCAATGATTATTACAGCTCGGCTTTTGTTCGAAATAACTATACTTCAAAAGTGTAAGTTAAACAAGGTCTCAATAACTCAGTCAAGTTGTATAAACAAGATTTTATTACATACCGAGGCTGCGTTCTGGTTATCATTTTAAAGCATAACAACGCTGCAATTTAACTGATACGAATCTATATCGTGTTTTAGCGATGCTCCTATAGAATATAAGATAACTTCTGCCTCTACAATGACGCCCGATTACTATCGCTAAATATTGAAAACTTATAAATTATAAATGAAACGGTTACATTCCGTAATAAATTACATAATTCCCGAATGAAAATTTCACGCGTAACCTCACGCAGGGTAGATAAGAGTCCTCGCTCGATGCAAGATCAATAGATAACCAAACATGCATAGAAAAAAAGATAAATTTGCATGCAGCCTGTTTGAATAGCCGATCGAATGATTTAAATGAACGTCAAATAGAGAAATAATTATGGGTGTGTTTGCTGCCAACGAAATTTGGCTCCAAGTTTTTATGCCAAGCCGACTCCCTTGTTCGCGTTCGTATCTGTTTTTATTAGTAATTTCAAAATTTGGAATTTTATAAAGACATGGAATCACGGTATGCAAAACTTAAATCTAGATTATGCAAGACATCGGTGAATCTATAAAATACAAGATTCTGTAACTGTGTGCGTCCTGCCCCAGCTGACACATAAAACCCGTTCGATCACAATCAAACTTGCAACTATTTTGACATTTGAATCAGCAGTTACAAATGTACATGTTTTGTGGAAAAGTATGTTAACTGTATAAAATATATTATTTCAATTCAATAGACATCACAATCAGTTTAAAATGGATTGTTAAAAAAGAAATAAATTAAACTATGTTATCACGTGATTAATGGCAAATAAATTGTGAAAGCGAAATAATAAAATATATCGGGGTTGCAGAGTAATGTTTTAGTTGATTTAAAATAAACAAAGAAAATCGCAAATGTTAAACAAAGGCGTGTCCAGATAATGAATAAATACTTTAAAAGGCGTGTCTAGAAAATAAATAAATACTAAACAAAGGCGTGTATGGAAAATAAATCAATAAATACTAAACAAATCATTGTCTAGAAAAATAATAAAAACTAATATAAGCGTGTCTAGATAAAAAAAATATGAATACTATACAAAGACGTGTCTAGATAATAAACATTTACTACAGAAAGGCGTGTCTAGAAAATTAATAAATTAAAAACAAAAGCGTTCTAGAAAATAATAAATTAAAAACAAGGGCTTGTCTCGATAATAAATGAATACTTAACAAAGGAATGTCTAGAAAATGAATATTTAGGCGTGTTTAGGCGTGTCTAAAAAAGTAATGAATTATAAACAAAGACTTTCTATATAATTTATTAATACTAAAAAATGCATGTCTAGAAAATAATTATATACTAAATAAAATCATGTCTAGATAATATATATAATGCTAAACAAAAGTGTGTCTAGATAATATATATATAAATCAATACATTCTTATCAAAGGCGTGTCTATATAATTTATAAATACAAAACAAAAGCGTGGTTGGATAATAGATAAATATTAAACAAAGGCGTGTCTAAGTGATTAATACATACTTAACAAAGGCGTGTCTAGATAAATAAAAAAATCTAAACAAAAGCGTGTCCAGAAAATCATTCCTTACAAAGGCGTGTCTAGATAATTCATACATGTACATATTAAACAAAAGTGTGTCTAGCTCATAGATATATTCTATGAATAAGTGAGTCTAGATTATAAATATGTACTAAACAAAAAGTGTGTCGAGATAACAGATATATACTAAACAAAAGTGTGTCTAGATAATAGATATATACTAAACAAAAGCGTGTCTAGTTAAAAGATATATACTAAACAAAAGCGTGTCTAGATAATAGATATATACTAAACAAAAGCGTGTCTAGTTAATAGATATATATTAAACAAAAGCGTGTCTAGATAATTGATATATACTAAACAAAAGCGTGTCTAGTTAATAGATATATATTAAATCAAAGCGTGTCTAGATAATTGATATATACTAAACAAACGTGTGTCTAGATAATAAGTAAATACTAAACAAAAGTAAGTCTAGAATATATACATACTGAAGAAGGCCTTGTTTAGATAATAGTTATTTACTAAACATGCCTACATTTACGGCTATAACTACCAAATCATTCACGTTTTTTCACGGGTCTGGTCTTATTCAAATATAGACAATGATAGCGAGTTTCAATACTTTTTACGACAACCAACGGTAGTTTGCATCAGACATGATCCAGATAGTCACACTGTATATACTAAATATTACAATTATACCAGTTTTTTATTATCTATATGTAAGTTACGTAGCACTCTCGTTTATCTATCATAAAAATACTGTTATTTGCATATTGATATAAATAACTGTTTATATGTGGCGTTTTTTTTTTGTTTTGTTTTTTTTAACGCCATTTTCAACATATTTCAGGTTATATATGGCATACCAGTTTTATTGTTTGAGGAAGACTTAAATAAATCTTAGTAGAATAACCGTTATTCCGCAAATAATTTTCTCACATAGAGTTTTTTGAGCGAGCAGAACTCGAACCTAGGTCCTTAGCTGTTAGAGGTAAGTGATCTTGAGACGGAGCCACCAACCACTCGGCCACGGAGACTCTTGATGTTTGTAAATTCGTATGTTTTTTCTCTATTCTATTTCTTTTATTGTTTTATCCGTTTGACCCTTAATGTATTACTATACTATTTGTGTATATTTGTAGTATGGGCCGGTGGCCTAAATTTCTTGAATAAACTACTGTCATTGTCTTAACCACAATGAATAACTTGAAGTTAACTGTGGCCTATCAACAACATTAACAATTAAACAATGACACGGTTTGTCACCATCACTGAGTTGTATGTTCATTAAAGAGCTTCTGTACAACAATGACTAAATGAAGGAAATTCATGAATGAAATCTGTCAGTATGGTACAAAATGATTCCCATCTAACCAATATTATGGTTTGGTGAGTTCTAAATAAATCATGAATTATATAAGAATATGTCCTCCATTTGCAGTTACCACAGGCGGACGTCAATGGCGACCATAACTTTATCTTTTAAAAAAGAGAGCTGAAAAAAATATAACAAAAAAATCTGCAAATCAATAATTGAATTGCACAACAGCTTTAAAAGTGGGCGCGGGGAGATATTGTACGGCCTCTACATATTGTGTGCGCGAGGTGATTTTTACGGCCTCCACAATTGAATCGTGCAGAAGCGATCTGCAGGGGTTTCCAAAACCAGTCCATCTGTTTTGGGTGGGTTACAAACAGACCACCGTGTTCGATGAATTTATTTGTTTTCTGTAAGTCTATCCCGCTGCAGGTGTGAGGAACGTGTGGGAATATGGAATTTACGGCACAATAAATTTCACGAAATTATCTTACGAATTTTATATTTTGACGGCACTTATTATATAATATGTTTTTTCTCCGTTTAATTTCTGAACATATCGAGCCGGCATGGTAGAATTTTATTTGTTTTCGTTAAGGTATCGTTTAAAACATGTGCATAATTTCAGACACGTGATAGTAATATTGCGTATCTATTGGATATTTGATATACAAGGTCTGGGAAAATGTAGATAATTCTAGAATTATTTCTCAGATAATTTGTTAGACTGTTTACCGTAAAAAAAGGTGTTGTTGAAATAGCTGTGGTACGATCGTGTTGTTTTTTTTACTTTTACTGAACATGCATTTTCTGAAATGATACACTTTGCATCTGTTCTTCTTTTTGATTGGGTGCTTTTTAATATATTTCTATTTGTTTAACAGAAATGATCGGATAAAAAATTTGTGTAAAATAGGATAAACCGTACCAAATTTGATATTACAATGAAAAAAAATAGAATATCAAAATATCGAATATTAATTTTGTTCGAGCAATTGTTTAACACTCAATATATATCGTGAGTAAAGCTTGCTTCCATGGAAAATATTCTCTAATCAAGTTTTAGAGATTGACGCAATGTCAGCCTTTTAATTTCTTGTTTTTATTGTATTTAAACGCATCAAAATATAAAGCCATCATTAGTTAATTACTTTGCCATTTTTTTTATTTCTTGTTGTAATATTGAAAGATTAAAAATGACCAGAAATCATGCAAAAAATAAACAACTGTTTGAAATTCAATAAACCTTTTTGGGTAGCTGCAAATTGAATGAGTACGGCAAACAAAGATTTCTTGTTTTAAAAAAAATCGGCGTTATGTAGACATTGAATCTTTGACTCGCCCGTTATACTTCTAAGAATAAAAATGAATATTTTAATGGACTATTTGTATTTAATTCTTTTTTGCACATGTACCAATATGGTGATATGTAAACTAACTATATTGTATGATACTGATAATGCATTCCATTTACAAATTGTCACATATCATTGTTACGACCTTCGCCAAATTTAAACTGATTCTGGGTGAGTATGTTTCATTGGTTTTATTTTTAAAAAATCATAAACGACGATACTGTAATTAGCAAGACTATAATATTATTCAGAAACACCAAGTAACCGTTTTATTTTTTCTTATAAACTTGGGATGATAATGATGAAAAAGAGGAGATTCGGTACGGCTCGTATCCTGGGGCCAGTTTGAACGTGCGAGAGTGACTGGTGTGATATTTGTCTCAACAACCCGTCAGATGGTTCGTGCTAACTTCGTTTCATTTGAATACTTGATAATTTGTGGTTACGACTTGCAACTCTTGATACGAAAATATTAGAACAACTGTTAAAACCCCCTTAATCACTTAACATTTCATGGAATCTGCGGTTTACAGCTACCAGATTTAGATTATTAGAATCAGAAAAATTGATACCCATGTAAATTTGTCAAAAATCTCTCCGATACTGTAATAAAGCTTTTAAACGCAGAATATGAATTATTCTAATATCTTAAAAACACATTATTAGAGATGAACATGTTAATTTTCCTTTGTCAAGATGTCTATCAAATTGTGTGACCATATGCCTTGGGACTAAGAGCTAGTGTCACTGACTGGCCATTTATCATGAAGGAATCCGTTCAATAAGTTATTGCTCGGAATTAAAGAAACTGAAATTAATCGCCCGCTTGTGGTTTGTCGGTGTCGTATTTGGTGAATATAGCTCGTCGGTAAACAAGGATATATGTCCGATAGGTGGCTCTGCGGTTCGTTAGAAAAACAAAATGGCGTCCCTTGAGTATTTGTGGGATTTCTCATATTGTATCTTTGACAAAGGTTTATTAAATATTCATAATTGCAGATATCACGGCAAGACAATAAAAATGATAACAATGCGCCCTTCATGGAACTGTTGTTAATGTCGAGTTCTCTAATTGTAATATGGGGGTATTATTTGGGTGTCTCACGAAATCACCAAACGCTATATTTGACATGCATTTTTTTCAGAAGATATGTAGAAGAGAATAAATGTGATACAGAAGCCTTTTTAACACTTCTGATATAAGAAATACTATGAAATAGGTAAATATATAAAAAAAAATTATATAAGGCGAACGCAGATGCAGAACTAATAATAAATACATGCGTTTAAAATCGCACAATCTCGGTCATTTCCGTCATCGAGTACTTCGAAACAGACAGGTTTACGGTTTGCTGCAAAATGAGATTACCCACGCGTTTTTGGCTTCGAGTTTTTAAAGTTTTTTTAAACGTCCTCTCACTTTCATTCCACCATGTTAGTGTTCTTAATGATTGTTTTTATTACTAATTGTAGTATTTACCTTTGTGATATAAGCGTTTGTGATATTATTGATAATAGTCTCTTGTAATTATATTTGAATGGTCATGTACATGTGTGTGTATATTTATATTTTCATGATTGTTTTTATGTGTATGCATGTGGATGAGACTATAATAAAAAAATTTAAAAATACCGCTTGGCAAAACTGTCTTTAGTTTTACACCGACAACCCCATTGACTAAATTACCCAAAACGTATCCCCATGAAACCAATTCCGGAATTAAGGTTTTTCAGTCTGTTAGTGTTTTGAACTCTTTTCGACCTGCATATTACCACATGAGCTCGCTTTTTAAATAATATTCGAGATAATTGACGCATGTGTGCCAAACAATGAGTGTCCTTTTTCTCTAAATGTATTTTTTTTACTTTGTGGATAAAAAAAGACAAATACATTTCTCCATTAAATAAAAATTCTCATAACATACAATTACTTAAATCTGATAATTTGTTGCGCTATGAAGAGAAACATACGGTTATGACGATATGGCGTTCAATTAATTATTTAAAGCTGATATTTATTTCTACGATATTTTCTTGCTTTTCAATTTTATGTTTAATAATTGTTTTAACATGTGTATCTATATATATGCTATTAGTTTATTGTTAACCTTTATGCTCTGACAAAACAAAATCCCGTAACTCTTGAAATGCTGTTCATGTTAAATCAACAGATGTGTACATTCACATTTATTCGCGTGTGGCCTTCAACTTGACTATTTCTGAATGGAAATATAGTTTGAAAATGCTAAATGGGAAGCAACTCTTGCTACTCTACTAAATACTGAGCTATGAAATGTTTAACTGTCCAAAATAAAATATAATACAAAAACCGTCGATAAAGGTCTGGTACAAGGGTACATGTATAATTAATACACTGTCACTTTCCGCAACTAACACTGTTTCAGGTGTCCCGTCACAAAGCAGGACTCTCTGTTTCAGCCGTCACACACTGGTGACGTGCCGTTTGTTAATGACTGATTAACATACACTTTTGAATTAAATGCAGTTTCGCAAGAAAAAACATTTTCAGAGATGGTTTTATATTCTAAATATTTAAATATATTTAAATATTATTAATTTAAATAATTTTGGTATTTTCTTTAAATGTACGGTAAAGTGGGGTTTTATTTTCATTGATCATTGAACGGCATATCAAAATATAATATGCAAATGTGTAAACAAATTACACCCGTACGTGTTTCCAAATCTTTTGAAAAAATGCATTTTTGTTATCAACATTGTGTCGCATTATTGAAATGAATCGATCACGTACAAATTTGATTAATTCATTTACGTATACAATGTTGATATATTCTAAATGCAAATACAGGCGAGTAAATTATATTAAAAAGCACGGTAACATATTGTTTATATTATTGGAATCGTCTAAATATAAATAAATCAGCCGTCAAACCTGAAAGTTTCATAGAAACACGTCCATAAGAAACTTTCAATATACATAAATATTCTTTAAACTAATTTTATGACAGGTTTATTTAGTGTGAAGAGCACAGCGTCATGATGCATGTTTAGTGACCAAAATGCATAACACTGATTAGAACCACTGTTTTTCTTCGTGTAACTTGATGTCCCACTTGAAATAAAAAGGTCAAATTGGGGACAGGCAGGTACCCTTTAGCCATGGTACATACTATATTATATAATCTAACACAACATCTATCATTACAAGCAACACGGGTTATGGTATATAACTTATACTACATTTTGATATTATCTCGAATGGCGAAGTGAATATACTTAAGGAAACGGTTTAAATTGTAACACGTTCATGAGATATGAACTTACATGCGCCGTGTACAAACAAGGGATTCATGTACACGCTTTTTTCATTGCATCTTTTACGTTTGATTTTTAAAAGACAAACGGCCTGACAATGTCTTCTTTTGAACAAATTGTAAAAGGATTCTGCCAATGTTTCTGATTGGTTGATTAAAACAATCGGACTACCTTGAATATTTGCATACTATTCTATCAGACGATCAAATAAATGTTTATTTCTGTATTTATGTTTTGCTTAATTGATATTTTTATTTGGTAAATATGTTTTCGTTGGAATAAAATATTTCTTAATTTTATTTTAACATAACACGTGATAATCAGCCAGTTTTATTGATGGGCAAATGAGCTGAGTAGATCTTCCGCCCGTCCGCAAGAAACTGGCAAACTCCATCACATATTTCTTTTGGATCGAGCTGGGTTCGAACCACCGACATTGAGCGATAAGGTGTAAATCATCTTGAGCGCCTTGGGTCACTCGGCCAGGGAAGGGCCATCGTCCAGGTAGCTGCATGTTTTGTCTTAACATTTGGAAGACTAAAGTTAGTTAGTAATATTCGTGTTTTACCTTTCGATATTCAACATAAAACTAATCATTATTCGGCCTCCAATATTGAAGAGTTATACACGTGCATATAGAAAGTCGAAAAACGAATATCAAACTAACTTCAGTGTGCCCATAATTTTAATAATAAAATACTTTGGTGCACTGAAAACTTTATCAAGTTATTTGTGCATAACACACTTTGGTAAAAACATGACCATGTTATCTAATTAATTTACTAGAGTTTTGTTTATTTTTAGCATTTTTCTTTTATGTATGAGATGTCGCTGTTGATCTGAACTCGTTGACTCTTCAATAGCAAAGATCAGTTTTAGTAACAATAAGTGTAATGTTTCAAAAAAAATGTGTGCAAATAGATATCGGCACGGTTCCTGATAACCTTTTTCTTTGAACATGTACGAAAACGATAATCTCGTATAATGTAAAAGCGCGCAACTTCCAGTTTCTTTTGCCTTGAGCAGACGATAAATTGCACGCGCTAATGTTAAACAGAAGATGCATCTTTGGTGGTCGGGAAAGATACGTTTAGCATACATTAGTAGCACAATGAGCGTTAGAAAAACAACGTTGCTGAAACGGCCAGGTCCTTAACGAAAGAAAAATACACATTTCAATTCTAAAGATAGTCTAATTGTGATACATGCATATGCTACAGTACGCACATATCAAAATGTCAAAAAGCGATACGTGCACTTGCGCTTGGGCAAGTGATGAGTCCGGGAACCAAACTTCACGTTAGGCTAATACGGGTTCAGGACAACTCGTCACAAGACAACTCGTCCCAAGACAATTCGTCGAAACAAAATCGTCACAAGATAACTCGTCCCAAAACAATTCGTTGCAACAAAAGACAACTCGTCCCAAAGACAAGTCATCGCAAGACAACTCGTCCCAAAGACAAGTCATCGCAAGACAACTCGACCCAAGATAACTCATCGCAAGACAACTCGTCTCAAAGACAACTCGTCCCAAAGACAACTCGTCACAAGACAACTCGTCCCAAGAAAACTCGTCCCAAAGACAACTCGTCCCAAAACAGCTCGTCCCAAAGACAACTCATCGCAAGACAAATTGTAACGAGACAACTCGTCCCACAACAACTCGTCACTCGCTGATACGAGTTGTTCTTAGCAATTATATAGATAACGTACTAGAAAATGAAAAATGGTTTGTAGGTAACTGGAATGTGACGCCAAAATTCGTATGATGTTCCAGAAATTTTGAGGAGAAAATGATGTCCATACATTATAGTGTGTTTGAGTAACCCTGCACTAGGGTGTCACTAGAACTGACAGAACTTCCTACCATCAATCGACATGCTTTAGCACTTTAAACACTCCAGGCAGTTCTGTACTAGTGTAAACAGTGTGTATTGTAGTGTACGGTTTTATAGTCGCTTAGTACAATCTTTCAGCCTTGTCAAGTCGCTGTCAACGTCAAATAGTTATCCTAATCAGCACTTTAATACTGAAGTATGAAGTCGCACGTATGGTGTGTTTTGCTACATGTTAGCTCGAGTAGTCACTTTTTTTCTGACCAAGGTTGGGTCAGTCAGAGTATTTAATTGTTAAACATCAAGTCAGGCTATTATTAGTGTTTTTATGGAGACTTTGGTAATCTCGACCGGATATCTAGTCCATAACTTTACTCTATGTAAGATGAACACCCAAACAATAGAATTGACTTGTCAGGAATATATCAAAACGTCAACGTTTAAATTCACCCTTGACAAAATGATAAAAAAAACTATTCCGTTGACGTTGTTGTAAAGGCAATATGCGGATGGAAAAATTCATTGTGCAATCATTCTGTATTAATTTCCTTGTCAAATAAAAAATTTTACTCTCCGACGGGTGGTTCTGTTTGACAATATATACTATTGACCTTGGTACAAAAATGTATCGTTTTTTTTCTGCTTCTTTATCAGTTTTAATAGAATCATGCTATAATTTCGATTTACCAGAAGTCCCTTTAATTTGGAATTAAAGACGACCGACATACAACTGGTACTTATTTTAAATTCCCAATATATCGATTTCACAGTAAGAATGCTGGACGGCGAAGTAACCGTCAACAAAGAATAACCTTTTCGGAATTTTCGGACGAGTAATCAATCATATATTAGCTCATGAATAAAATCATGATTAATAGCGCTTTGATCCATTGTAATAAATAACACGTGACTGATTATTATAGAATGGGAACATCTCTGGTTTCTTCGTCTACAGGTGTTTCAAACGACCACGCTGTCACCTCTCACGTA
Organism: Panopea generosa; assembly: GCA_029582155.1. Lineage (NCBI taxonomy): Eukaryota > Metazoa > Mollusca > Bivalvia > Adapedonta > Hiatellidae > Panopea > Panopea generosa. Next base: position 59,288,031 of record CM055897.1, read on the forward strand.
ACCGTCTTTCATAAGGAAACGTCTTCAAATAATAAATAATAAAACGTGTTGCTGAACGTGTTCTTAGTTATCAGCTTTTGACACATAAGTAATGAATTGTTTATGCTTAAGGACAAAAAGTCGACAACAGATTTTTTCCATAAACTATTTTGAATATTTTGAACGGTATCTTTCCCCAGAAGAGTAGCAAGTATTTGGGTAGTGCACTGTGGCAACCCTTAGTGTAACAACAATTTTTTGTTATAATTGATACACTAATGGGTTTTGTTTCAATAAGGGTTTTTGTTACACTAAGGGTTTTTTGTTACACAAATGTATTTGTTACACTAAGGGTTTTTGTTACACTAAAAGTTTTTGTTACTCTAAGGGTTTTTGTTACACTAAGGGTTTTTGTTACTCTAAGGGTTTTTGTTACACTAAGGGTTTTTGTTACTCTAAGGATTTTTGTTACACTAAGGGTTTTTGTTACTCTATGGATTTTTAGGGTTGCCAGAGAGCTCAGTATTATCGGCGTTATTCAGTATAAAACAATGGTCATCGATAGTTCAATGTATTTGTTATGATACTAAAGACAATTTAATATAATTATTTGTATATTTATAATAATGCCTCAATTAACGTGAAATATACTGTTTTAAATTGTCGCGTTGGTTGCAGTGGTCCGAGTGTACTATTTCTGCATTTGAGTGTTATCAATATAATAGTGGTGTACACCCATCTCCCTAACAATCAATTACATGGTAGGTCACTACTTTATATCATTTACCTGTTTGGTCACTACTATTTACCATTTACATGTTTAGTCTTTACGCTTTACTATTTACATGGTCGGTCACTACTTTATATCATTTACATGTTTGGTCACTACTCTTTACCATTTACATATTTGGTCACTACTATTTACCATTTACTATTTGTAATTACTCTTTATCATTTACATATTTTGTCACTACTCTCTACTATTTACATGATCGATCACTACTTTATATCATTTACATGTTTGGTCACTTCTATTTACCATTTACATGTTTAGTGTCTATGCTTTACTATTTACATGGTCGATCACTACTTTATATCATTTACATGTTTGGTCAATACTCTTCACCATTTACATATTTGGTCAATACTATTTACAATTTACATGTTTAGTCACTACTCTTTACCATTTACATTGTCGGTCACTACCTTATATAACTAACATGTTTGGTCACTACTCTTTACTATTTATATGTTTGATCATTACTCGTTACAATTAACCTGTTTGGTCACTATCCTTTACCATGGAACTGTTTGTTCACTTATCTTTACCTTTTACATATTTGGTAATTACTCTTTACCATTTACATGTTTGGTCACTACTCAATTTGACCCTTCTTATAACCATTTACATGTTTAGTCACTACTTTTTACCATTGCATGTTTGGCCACTTCTCTTTACCATTTACATGTTTGATCATTACTCGTTACAGTTAACATGTTTGGTCAGTACATTTTATCATTTATATGGTTGGACATTACTCTTTACCATTTACATGTTTAGTCACAACTTTTTTTCCATTTACATTGTCGGTCGCTACTTTATATCACTTACATGTTTGGTCACTACTCTTTACCATTTATATGTTTGGTCATTACTCTTTACAAATAACCTGTCTGGTCACTACTCAATTTGGTCCCTTCTAATAACCATTTGCATGTTTAGTCACTACTTTTTACCATTTGAATGTTTGGCCACTACTCTTTACCATGGAACTGTTTGGTCACTACTCTTTCCCATTTACATTTTTGGTAATTACTCTTTACCATTTACATGTTTGGTCACCACTCTTTACCATTTACATGTTTCTTCACTACTCTTTACAATTTACATGGTCGGTCACTACTTATATCATTGACATGGTCGGTCACTACTTTATATCATTTACCTGGTTGGTCACTACTTTATATCATTTACATATTTGTTCACTTCTCTTTATAATATAAATGTTTAGTCACTACGTTTTACCATTTACATGGTCGGTCACTACTTATATCATTGACATGGTCGGTCACTACTTTATATCATTTACCTGGTTGGTCACTACTTTATATCATTTACATATTTGTTCACTTCTCTTTATAATATAAATGTTTAGTCACTACGTTTTACCATTTACATGGTCGGTCACTACTTATATCATTGACATGGTCGGTCACTACTTTATATCATCAACATGTTTTGGTCACTTTTCTTTACCATCTACATGTTTAATCATTGCTCTTAACCATTTACATGGTTGGTCACAACTCGTTACCATTTACATGGTCGGTCACTACTTTATATCATATATATTGTACATGTTTGGTCACTATTTTTTACCATTTACATAGTCGGTCACTGCTTTATATAATTTACATGTTTGGTCACTATTCTTTTCTATTTACATGTTTGGTTATTACTTTATATCATTTACATGTTTGGTCACCAATCTATATCATTTACATTGTTGGTCATTACTCTATATCATTTCATGTGTGATCACTATTCAATACCATCAACATGTTTATTCTCTTTAACATGTTTCGTCACTACTCGATGTCACTTACATGTTTGGTTATCACTCTATATCATTTACATGTTTGGTGACTACTCAATATCATTAACATATTTGATCGCTTCTGAATTGTGTCACTACTCTTTACAATAACATGTTTGGTCACTACACAATTTGGGCACTACTCTTTATCATCTGCATGTTTAGTCACTATTCTTTACAATTAACATTTGTCACAACTCTTTACGTTTTACATGTTCGATCACTTGTCAATTTGGTCAATACTATTTGATCACTAATTAATATAATTTACATGTTTGGTCACTACCTTTAATCATTTACATCTTTGGTAACCACTCAATATCATTTACATGTTTGGTCATTATCTAAAACCATTCACATGTTTGGCCAGTACTTAAAATCATTTACATGTTTGACCATTACTCAATACAATTTACATGTTTGGCCATTACTTAAAATTATTTACATGTTTGGCCATTACTTAAAACCATTTACATGTTTGGTCACTTCTCAATACAATTTACATGTTTGGCCATAACTCAATACTATATAAATGTTTGGCCAGTACTTAAAACCATTTACATGTTTGGCCAGTACTTGAAATCATTCACATGTGTGACCATTAATTAATAAAATTTACATGTTTGGCCATTACTTAAAACCATTAACATGTTTTGTCATTACTTAAAACCAATTACATGTTTGGCCAGTACTTAAAACCATTTTCATGTTTGGTCATTAGTCAATACAATTTACATGATTGGCCATTATTTAATAAGATTTACATGCTTAGCCATTACTTAAAATCATTTACATGTTTGGCCAGTACTTAAAACCATTTTCATGTTGGGTCACTAGTCAATACCATTTACATGTTTAGTCATTACTCAATACAATTAACATGTTTCGCCAGTACTAAAAAATGCTTCCGTGTTTGGTTACTACTTAATACAATTAATATGTTTGGTCAATACTTAAAACCATTTACATGTTTGGTCACTACTTATAAGCATTTACATGTTTGACCTGTACTTAAAACCATTTACATGTTTGACCATTACTTAAAACCATTTACATGTTTGGTCACTACTCAATACAATTTACATGTCTGACCAAATTTACTACGTGTTTATGTCATATCAAAGTTGTAGTTTATTTGTTTCTTGTAATTGCCAAGTTTGTCACACAGGCTCTCAATTTCAGTTCGTATCATTTAGTTAAAATATATAATGCAAAAATAAGATAAACAATGTAAATATAACACCTACCTGTAAAGATGAAATACACAATGTAAAGATAAAACGCACCTGTATAAGTAAAATGCACTATGTAAAGATAAAATAAACAATGTTAAGATAAAACGCAGATGTGAAGATAACATACACAATGTAAAGATAAAATACACAATGTAAAGATAAAATACACATTAAAAAATTAAATTCACAATTTAAAGATAAAACGCACATGTAAAGATAAAATACACAATGTAAAGATAAAACGCACCTGTAAACGTAAAATGCACAATGTAAAGATAAAACGCAGATATGAAGATAACATACACAATTTAAAGATAAAATACACAATGTAAAAATAAAATGCATAATATAAAGACAAAATACACAATCTTAAGATAATATACACAATGTAAAGATAAAACGCACTTGTATATGAGCGTGAGCTGAATGTAAAAACATCGAACTGACTATCATATCTTACTGTTTTCATGCAAATGGAGAAGATACCGACAAACGAATAGTGTATGTCTCTTGCTACATAATCTCTTGTGTGGTTTTCATAATCATATCAGTTTAGATTTTGTTTATGTTTAGGGTGATGGAAAGAAACTAAAGGCGATTTAACCAAATGCATTGGTTTACTTGTATAACGAACATATTCTATACTGTAGTCATTAATGTGATCTTAACATTGTTAAGCTGTCAGCGGCCAATTTATCTGAATGATTAATGCTTCCATATGTCAGTTTTTTCCCAACATTTGGACATGGTTTTATTCCTTACGTACACGTAATTGTATCAAACTCTGCAATGTTGAATTTGTAACACGAAACCTAAAATTATAGTGAAAGATAAACTCATCCAATAATTGGAATGCTAGTAGTGACTTTTAGATTTAAATTGTGCATATGATTAATTAAAATGGACCATTTTGTTTTCAATATTGCGCAATTTAATGTACATGTAGGTTATATATCAACTATTTTGTTCTCAGTAGGCCAGTAACAACTTGAATGCAGATCTTAATAGCAGGTGCTTATGGTTTGAATAGGTATCAACCTGCAATCGTGCAAAATTTATTGCATTGTACGCATCAAGGTTATTTGTGTGTTTCTACGTTTGCGGTACTAAATGTGTGTTATTTCAATATACATTATTTATGTGTTTCCAATATAGTTAGCTGTATTTATGTGTTGTTACATTTTTGTAAATGTGTGTTGTTATTTCATTTACACACTATTTATGTTTTTTACCTAATTTCGTTTCTAGATGTGTTTGTTCATTTTACTTTAGATATAATTTGTTTCATATACATTGTAAGTTGCTAGATACATACTCTGTTTCACATACGTTGCTAGATACAATATGCTGTTTCACTTACGTTGCTAGATACATACACTGTTCCACTTACGTTGCTAGATGCATGCGTTGTTTCATAATAATATGCTAGATACTTGCGCTGTTTCACTTACGTTGCTAGATACATACGCTGTTCCACTTACGTTGCTAGATACATGCGTTGTTTCATAATAATATGCCAGATAAATATGCTCTTCCGTAAATATTGCTTTATACAAACACTGTTTCACTAACGTTGTTAGATACATACGCTTTTCCAAATACGTTGCTAGATACAATATACTGTTTCACATAATTTGCTAGATACGTACTCTGTTTCACATAGTTTGCTGGATACATAGGCGGTTTATATTAGTTTTTAGACATATACGCTGTTTCATTTACGTTGTTAGATCCTATCAGTTGCTAGATACATACGCAGTTTCACATAGCTTGCTGGATACATAGGCTATTTCATTATTATTTGATATGTTGCTTGATGTTTTTTGTGTTTTTTATGAAGCTGTTAAATAAAAATTCAGTCATATCCTTCAGCGTCGTGAGAAAATTAGCGAACCAGTCACGACCGACTTAATGACAGGTACAGTCACAGACACACATATATAATTATGTCACTTATTTGTCATTTTTAAATACAAAACAGAGTTCGAGTGAAAAAGTGGGTATATAATTACATGGTACCAATAGACGCTAACCACCTGATGACTGACAAAGTTAATGCAATGTTTAAAGTGAAATTTCTATATTCTGTGGATTAGCTTTTTTCTAATGAGTAACAGTTTTTGTCTGGTAAAATGTAAAATTGTGTCATTGATAACATAATTTAAACGGCTGGCTGCTTACTGTAACGTCTGTATAATATAATATATAATATAATGTCTGTATAATATAATATCTAATATAATGTATGAATTCGTATAATTATCATATTGTATACATGTATATTTCGCAAATTTGTTTCTTATTTAAAATCGGACGTAATATGGCATATTAGAACACACGAGGAAGAAAAACATAAACTTTCCATCACTTAGTTTGTTAGTTTAAACATATGTTATTGCCATATAAACACATATAACAATACACATTATGTTCATAAGTCAAATACTATTTAAGGCAAAATGGACTGTCTTGGTTGTCTCAACATTAGATACGGCCATTCCTTTGGTGTGTCTTCAACAGCTGTAATTGGATATTAAGTGAATAAAACACCATCAAATTCATCATCATCAGCATCAGCATCATCATCAGTTTCATCATAAACACCTGTATTACTGATGATAATGATACTGATGATGATTTTGATAATGATGCGACGTTAACAATTATCTTGATGAAAAATGATGAAAATGATAATGACGATAATTATGATGATGTAAACTGGTTATTATATATGATTGGATAAGACTGGAAAACTGGTTATTATACGTGATTGTATGTGACTGGTAAACTGGTTATTATATGTGATTGTATGTGACTGGAAAACTTGTTATTATACGTGATTGTATATGAATGGTAAACTGATTATTATACGTGATTGTATATGACTGGTACACTGGTTATTATACGTGATTGTTTATGACTGGTAAACTGATTATTATACGTGATTGTATATGACTGGTACACTGGTTATTATACGTGATTGTTTATGACTGGTAAACTGATTATTATACGTGATTGTATATGACTGGTACACTGGTTATTATACGTGATTGTTTATGACTGGTAAACTGATTATTATACGTGATTGTATATGACTGGGAGACTGGTTATTATACGTGATTGTTTATGACTGGTCAACTGATTATTATACGTGATTGTATATGACTGGTACACTGGTAATTATATGTGATTGGATAAGACTGGTAAACTGGTTATTATACGTGATTGCATATGACTGGTAAACTGGTTATTATATGTGATTGTATATGACTGGAAAACTGGTTATTATACGTGATTGTATATGACTGGTAAACTGATTATTATGCGTGAATGTATATGACTGGTACACTGGTTATTATATGTGATTGTATATGACTGGTAAACTGGTTATTATACGTGATTGTTTATGACTGGTAAACTGGTTGTTTTATGTGATTGTATATGACTGGTAAACTGGTTATTATATTTGATTGGATAAGACTGGTAAACTGGTAATTATACGTGATTGCATATGACTGGTAAACTGGTTATTATACGTGATTGTATATGACTGGAAAACTGGTTATTATACGTGATTGTATATGACTAGTAAACTGATTATTATACCAGATTGTATATGACTGGTACACTGGTTATTATATGTGATTGTATATGACTGGTAAACTGGTTATTATACGTGTTTGTTTATGACTGGTAAACTGGTTATTATATGTGATTGTATATGACTGGTAAACTGGTTATTATATGTGATTGGATAAGACTGGTAAACTGGTTATTATATGTGATTGTATATGACTGGAAAACTGGTTATTATACGTGATTGTATATGACTGGTCAACTGATTATTATACGTGATTGTATATGACTGGTTAACTGATTATTATACGTGATTTTATATGACTGGTACACTGGTTATTACATGTGATTGTATATGACTGGTAAACTGGTTATTATACGTGATTGTTTATGACTGGTAAACTGATTATTATACGTGATTGTATATGACTAGTAAACTTATTATTATACGTGATTGTATATGACTGGTAAACTGGTTATTATGTGTGATTGTATATGACTGGTAAACTGGTTATTATACGTGATTGTTTATGACTGGTAAACTGGTTATTATACGTGATTGCATATGACTGGTAAACTGGTTATTATACGTGATTGTATATGACTGGAAAACTGGTTATTATACGTGATTGTATATGACTGGTAAACTGATTATTATACCAGATTGTATATGACTGGTACACTGGTTATTATATGTGATTGTATATGACTGGTAAACTGGTTATTATACATGATTGTTTATGACTGGTAAACTGGTTATTATACGTGATTGCATATGACTGGTAAACTGGTTATTATACGTGATTGTATATGACTGGAAAACTGGTTATTATACGTGATTGTATATGACTGGTAAACTGATTATTATACGTGATTGTATATGACTGGTACACTGGTTATTATATGTGATTGTATATGACTGGTAAACTGGTTATTATACGTGTTTGTTTATGACTGGTAAACTGGTTATTATATGTGATTGTATATGACTGGTAAACTGGTTATTATATGTGATTGGATAAGACTGGTAAACTGGTTATTATATGTGATTGTATATGACTGGAAAACTGGTTATTATACGTGATTGTATATGACTGGTAAACTGATTATTATACGTGATTGTATATGATTGGTTAACTGATTATTATACGTGATTGTATATGACTGGTACAATGGTTATTACATGTGATTGTATATGACTGGTACACTGGTTATTATATGTGATTGTATATGACTGGTAAACTGGTTATTATACCTGATTGTTTATGACTGGTAAACTGGTTGTTATATGTGATTGTATATGACTGGTAAACTGGTTATTATATGTGATTGAATAAGACTGGTAAACTGGTTATTATACGTGATTGTATATGACTGGAAAACTGGTTATTATACGTGATTGTATATGACTGGTAAACTGATTATTATACCAGATTGTATATGACTGGTACACTGGTTATTATATGTGATTGTATATGACTGGTAAACTGGTTATTATACGTGATTGTTTATGACTGGTAAACTGGTTATTATACGTGATTGCATATGACTGGTAAACTGGTTATTATACGTGATTGTATATGACTGGAAAACTGGTTATTATACGTGATTGTATATGACTGGTAAACTGATTATTATACCAGATTGTATATGACTGGTACACTGGTTATTATATGTGATTGTATATGACTGGTAAACTGGTTATTATACGTGATTGTTTATGACTGGTAAACTGGTTATTATACGTGATTGCATATGACTGGTAAACTGGTTATTATACGTGATTGTATATGACTGGAAAACTGGTTATTATACGTGATTGTATATGACTGGTAAACTGATTATTATACCAGATTGTATATGACTGGTACACTGGTTATTATATGTGATTGTATATGACTGGTAAACTGGTTATTATACGTGTTTGTTTATGACTGGTAAACTGGTTATTATATGTGATTGTATATGACTGGTAAACTGGTTATTATATGTGATTGGATAAGACTGGTAAACTGGTTATTATATGTGATTGTATATGACTGGAAACCTGGTTATTATACGTGATTGTATATGACTGGTAAACTGATTATTATACGTGATTGTATATGATTGGTTAACTGATTATTATACGTGATTGTATATGACTGGTACAATGGTTATTACATGTGATTGTATATGACTGGTACACTGGTTATTATATGTGATTGTATATGACTGGTAAACTGGTTATTATACGTGATTGTTTATGACTGGTAAACTGGTTGTTATATGTGATTGTAAATGACTGGTAAACTGGTTATTATATGTGATTGGATAAGACTGGTAAACTGGTTATTATACGTGATTGCATATGACTGGTAAACTGGTTATTATACGTGATTGTATATGACTGGAAAACTGGTTATTATACGTGATTGTATATGACTGGTAAACTGATTATTATACCAGATTGTATATGACTGGTACACTGGTTATTATATGTGATTGTATATGACTGGTAAACTGGTTATTATACGTGATTGTTTATGACTGGTAAACTGGTTATTATATGTGATTGTATATGACTGGTAAACTGGTTATTATATGTGATTGGATAAGACTGGTAAACTGGTTATTATACGTGATTGCATATGACTGGTAAACTGGTTATTATATGTGATTGTATATGACTGGAAAACTGGTTATTATACGTGATTGTATATGACTGGTAAACTGATTATTATACGTGATTGTATATGACTGGTTAACTGATTATTATACGTGATTGTATATGACTGGTAAACTGGTTATTACATGTGATTGTATATGACTTGTAAACTGGTTATTATACGTGATTGTTAATGACTGGTAAACTGATTATTATACGTGATTGTATATGACTAGTAAACTTATTATTATACGTGATTGTATATGACTGGTAAACTGGTTATTATATGTGATTGTATATGACTGGTAAACTGGTTATTATACGTGATTGTTTATGACTGGTAAACTGGTTATTATACGTGATTGTATATTACTGGTAAACAGGTTATTATACGTGATTGTATATGACTGGTAAACAGGTTATTATACGTGATTGTATATGACTGGTAAACTGGTTATTATACGTGATTGTATATTACTGGTAAACTGGCTACTGTACGTGATTGTATACTACTGGTAAACAGGTTATTATACGTGATTGTATATGACTGGTAAACTGGTTATTATACGTGATTGTATATTACTGATAAACTGGCTGCTGTACGTGATTGTATATTACTGGTAAACAGGTTATTATACGTGATTGTATATGACTGGTAAACAGGTTATTATACGTGATTGTATATGATTGGTAAACAGGTTATTATACGTGATTGTATTTGACTGGTAAACTGGTTATTATACGTGATTGTATATTACTGGTTAACAGGTAATTATACGAGATTTTATATGACTGGTAAACTGGTTATTATATGGATTGTATATTACTGTAAACTGGCTACTGTACGTTTTGTATATTACTGGTAAACTGGCTTTTGTACGTGTTTGTTTATTACTGACAAACTTGCTAATATACGTAATAACATAAAATCAACAAACTGGCTAATACACGTGATTGTAAATTATTGGTAAACTGGCTTCTGTGCGTGTTTGATTATTACTTACAAACTTGCTATTATACGTAATTGCATATAACTAACAAACTGGTTATTATACGAGATTGTAAACTACTGGTAATTATACGTAATTGTATATTACTGGTAGACTGGTTAGTATGCGTAATTGTAACTACTTGTAGACTGGCTAGTATGCGTAATTGTATATTACAGGTAAACTGGCAAGTATGCGTAATTGTTATCACTGGCAAACTGGCTAATGTACCTGTTTGTATATTACTCGTAAACTGATTATTGTATGTGTGACTATATTACTATATTATTATATAATGGAAAACTGGCTATTGTACGTAATTGTATATTACAGGTAAACTGACTATTGTACTTGTTTGTATGTTAATGGTAAACTGGCTATTACACGTAATTGTATATTACTACTACTTTGCTATTGTTCGTGTGTGTATGGTAATGGTAAACTGGCTATTCTACGTAATTGTATATTACTGTTAAACTGGCTATTGTACGTAATTGTATATTACGATTAAACTTGCTTTTGTACATGTTTGTATGTTACTGGTAAACTAGATATTGTTCGTGTTTGTACTGGCTATTGTACGAAATTGTATATTACTGGTAAACTGGCTATTGTACGTGTTTGTATGTTATTGGTTAACTGGCGATTGTACGTGTTTGCATATAACTGGTAAACTGGCTATTGTTCGTGTTTGTATTTTTCTGATAAATTTAATATTGTTCGTGTTTGTATATAACTGGTAAACTGGTTATTGTACGTAATTGTATATTACTGGTAAATTGGCTATTGTTCGTGTTTGTATTTTACTGGTAAACTTGATATTTTTCAAGTTTGTATATAACTGGTAAACTGGCTATTGTACGTAATTGTATATTACTGCTAAACTGGCTTTTGTACGTGTTTGTATGTTAATGATAAACTAGCTTTTGTACATGTTTGTATATTACTGGTAAACTGGTTACTGTACGTGTTTGTATGTTAATGATAAACTGGCTATTGGTCGTGTTTGTATGATAATGGTAAACTAGCTATTGTACGTAATTGTATATTACAGGTAAACTGACTAGTGTATGTGTTTGTATGTAAATGGTAAACTGGCTATTGTTCGTGTTTGTATATGACTGTCAAACTGGCTATTCTCCGTGATTGTATGTTAATTATAAACTGGCTACTGTACATGTTTGTACACATGTATATTACTGGTAAACTGGCTGGTGTACGTGTTTGAATATTACTGGTTAACTGGCTATTGTATGTGTCTGTATCTTACTTGTAAACTGGCTGGTTTACGTGTTTGAATATTACTGGTAAACTGGCTACTATACGTGTTTGTATATTACTGGTTAACTGGCTATTGTACGTGTCTGTATATTACTTGTAAACCTGCTACTGTACGTGCTTAAATATTACTGGTAAACTGACTACTGTACTTGTTTGTATATTACCGGCTAACTCGCTATTTACGTGTCTGTATATTATTGGTTAACTGGCTATAGTACGTGTTTTTATATTACTTGTAAGCTGGCTAGTGTACGTAATTGTATATAACTGGTAAACTGGCTAGTGTACGTGTTTGTATAATAATGATAAACTGGCTATTGTACGTAATTGTATATTACTGGTAAATTGGCTATTGTACGTAATTGTATATTACTGGTGAACTGGCTTTTGTACGTGTTTGTATGTTAATGTTAAACTGGCAACTGTACGTGTCTGTATGTTAATGGTAAACTGGCTACTGTACGTGTTTGTATGTTAATGGGAAACTGACTATTGTACGTAATTGTATATTACTGGTAAACTGGCTACTGTACGTGTTTGTATGTTAATGGTAAACTGGCTTCTGTACGTGTTTGCATGTTAATTGTAAACTGGCTAGTGTACGTGTTTGTATGTTAATGGTAAACTGGCTATTGTACGTAATTGTATATTACTGGTAAACTGGCTATTGTACGTAATTGTATATTACGATTAAACTTGCTTTTGTACATGTTTGTATGTTACTGGTAAACTAGATATTGTTCGTGTTTGTACTGGCTATTGTACGAAATTGTATATTACTGGTAAACTGGCTATTGTACGTGTTTGTATGTTATTGGTTAACTGGCGATTGTACGTGTTTGCATATAACTGGTAAACTGGCTATTGTTCGTGTTTGTATTTTTCTGATAAATTTAATATTGTTCGTGTTTGTATATAACTGGTAAACTGGTTATTGTACGTAATTGTATATTACTGGTAAATTGGCTATTGTTCGTGTTTGTATTTTACTGGTAAACTTGATATTTTTCAAGTTTGTATATAACTGGTAAACTGGCTATTGTACGTAATTGTATA